>CAJUYH010002679.1:0-38204 GCA_910591685.1 Galerucella tenella
TGTTGAGATTCAATTGAGACAAAAAGATTTTGTGACAAAATATCAAAAACTAATTTCATATTTTCAATGTTGTAAATTGTGTAGGTACCTACTTAACAATCTCGTATCATAGGACAATAAAAATATTTGTATATTAATTGTAAATTTTATAAAGACAAGAATTATATTTTTTATATATATATACCAAAGTTGTAAATAGTTTATCGAAAAATATATATATTTTATCATATTTGGATTTTTATTTATATAAAAATGAGGATTTAGTTAAAAGTTCGCAGAAAGATAATTGATGTTAGTAAAAAACATTAAAACTTCTGAAGATTGGAATGAGAGCAATAGCTTGAGATACATACCTAATTTTTATATGGTGACAACAAAAAACTATTATATAAATATTAGTTTTATGGTATTAATCGCATATTTTATGATAAAAACAATTGCTTAGTTGGTTATTATTTCAGAGAATGTTCGTGTTCTTCTTATCTATACTCTTCTACAATTCCTTTCAACCCAATTGGTTAGTAGCAATAGATAAATATTATTACAAAATGAAAAATAACAACAACAATAATTTACACACTACAACGAACATATAGTTGAAAACTTGATTTTTGTGAATATGTCAATAGCCTCAACGTATCCACACAAGTTACCAGCATTATATCGATCTCCTAGGATCGACCTTGAATTGGATTCAATTGACCACTGTGATCTCTCGGAATATTTTTGTTATGAGGTGAGACTTCTATCACCAACTTTCTCGTAGTAACGTGAAGAAATGGGCTCATTTACATATTTTTTTTATTTTACCATTAGGAAGAGCATATCATTTTGAGGCTCTGTGCAAAAAATTAGACGTCAGCGAGACTCCTAAGTCACCTAAAAAAAATTATAAACATTAAACAGCACTCCTCTCCGAATTTCAGGCGCGACGTCATCGCATATGAAATCTCTCGTTGAGAGAGCGGACACCGCGCCGATCGGTTTTCGGTTAGATGACTACTTCGCTAGTAACAGTAGGTATTTTGCTAGCTTATATGTTTATTATTGATTATACATTTTAAAAAAACTCTGTTACAGTGTTATGTTTGTAAAATCAGAACGTTTAAAAATAATTTAAACTATTCGACACAATGGACCAAAGCCAGAGTAAAAAAAGCTATAAATATTGTGCGGTTCCAGAATGTAAAAGTACTACGATTAAAACATCTAACAAAGCATTTATTTCTATTAATAAGGATGCAAAAAACCGGAAGCAATGGCAGAAAAGCTTAAAAAGACTCAAAGCAATCACTGATAAGTCAACATACTTTGTTTGTGTATTTTTAGGATTTCATTTTCCTTCAATGAGAATTGTTGTAAATTACATTATAAAATACGCTGTGAATCCATATTGAGAGGGTTATTGAAAACCACACGCTTGTATTAATCTAAATTTTTCTAAATACGTAGATGATATTGTTCTTATAGCTTGTGGTGTTATTAATGTTCAAAATTATTTAATAAAATAATGCATCAGTTCTTCACAAATTAAATTTTATTAAATAGGTACTGCTTTTTTTTCCAAAAAACAGGTAATCTTTTTCAGTAGATCATCAACAAAACTGGCGTATATTATGTTTTAAAAGAAATTATTTTATTTGATTCAAAGTCCGGATCAGCTCTAACAAATATCGCTTTTTTTACCAGTGAGGTGCATGTGCATTTGGACCTGATGTGAACATTTGGACCTGATGTGAACATTTGGAACTAATATTACCTGCTCCATCAAAATAGGTTTTTCTTGTTATTTTCAACATTGGTGATTTAATTTCCACTACACATTAATCATAAATAGCATTTGGAGAAGCTCCTTTAATTGCAGTTAAAAAAATTGCAATTTTTTACTGAGTAACCTATAGCGTTATCTCCGTAACATTGTCCACCAGACCAGGAATAAAATAAAACATCTGGAATCACCCTGTATATCATTTGAGAGAGTATGTATTTATGAAAATATTGATATTTTTAATAATTCTGGTCGGAAAACAGCCAAAAACGATGTGCCACATAGTATAAAATTATAATTTAATAAACTCGTGTTTTTGATAAAAAAACTCCATAATCATTAGCAAGTCCACTTCTGGAAGATTTAAAAGGTCTGCTTTTTTAAAATTAGGTCCACGCATTTGATTTTATCTACACAAAATTTTGCGAGTAATTCAAAATAAATAAGTTCTACGTGAGGCACGTTACAGTCAGAAGTGTAATGTTTGTTCACATTAACTTTCATATGCGGTGACGTCACAGTCATAGTCTTCGTCCCGACATAATCTATTGACATGAAATTTTCAGAATCATATTTTTATCCTTAGTACTTTGTTTTACGACAGTTAAAAATGATTTGAAAATTTTATCAAACGAGCCCATTCTACTAATGCTGTAATTGTGATATAATGTTTGACTGGATATATATCTTGCCGGTGATAATATTTTTTGGGATCACCCTAAATTCAATCATCAGCTAATATTTTTCGTAAGTTCTTCTTATTACAATCATTATCATTCATTTTAAAGAAGGCTTTAAAGAAAAACCTTACAGCCCTATATTAATGTTCGTTATGCCCATTTTTAGTTGACAATTCTTTTCAGACAAAAGATAACACCCCAGTTGATTGTCAAAATTGTCACTTCAAGTATTTACGACGACCCTACAGTACACAAGAACCTCTTTTAGTACATTTTCAATTCATTCATTGTAACAATTGGTGTGGTATAAAGTGTCTTTTTTATAGAAAATTGAATTTTAAAAAGTGTGATACTTTTATATCCTACCATGACATATTTGAGTGCTGGGGTCTTTGAAAAAATGAGTACAATGGTAAGTACTTGTGAAAGATGTAAATTTTATTGGAACACTGAACCTTCAGAAGCAAAACAACGGTTATATCTTGAAGAATAAAAATTGTTTGCTTATCATTAACACAATAACTAAACAATTAAGGTCCCTGTAAATATTTTCTAAAGATTGAGTTGTATGGACCAGTAGATCCGTAACGAAAAGTGAAATCAAAATGAGTAAATAGTTCAAATATTGTTAGCATACACGCGCTCCATATGCTTCCCTCTTTTATTATCATCAGTGACCCTCCGCTACTTAAAAGATTAATCTACCCCAAATGTATTGAATATTGCACCACTTTATTACATCATTAATTACAGAAATTATCTCCCTCGAGAGAGAAAGAGCGAGCATGTTGACGGGACATAATGTATATTATTTGCTTATAATTAAGGAATACATGATGCAGTTTTAGGATTCAAAGATGACGATATCTGGTAATTACAGTGTGGGCATATTTGATACAATCTGTATCACTGTAGCAGATGATCGTTTTATATAGGATCAAATTATCTCTAAATTCAAAATTCAATCCTAAACGAGAAAAGCTTATCATCATATTGTATATTTAACTTTTCGAGCTTTCAAGAGTCTTTTCACTCAAAGACGCTATATCTTCAATACATATAGGTAGGTATTTATTGTGGCAAAGGCCGCTGACTCGTTTATGTATGTAACATAGAAGAAAAAATGGGTTCCTATTCCATCCGCTTTCGTAAGCCTATAGTTGGTACCAATAGAAATATAACAGGTGATAATTGGTACACCTCAGTTGTGCTCGTAGATTATCTGTACAAAAATGAACTCACTTACAGTAGAACAAGAAAAAAAACCAAAACAAGATAAGAATGATCTACCTTGTGTGGCTTTACAAACAATAAAACTTCAATCTCCAGAGTTCTGAAGGAAAATAGAGCTGATATCTACTATACATCGCTCAAGAGAGGAAATGCCAGAAATTAATGCCTTTTATAATCATACTAAATCTGGGGTGGATGCTGTCGACGAAAAAAAATCTAAAATAACGTTTGCCTATGACTTTGTTTTACAGAGTTTTAGGTATGTATTCAATAAATGCATATATCATCCATCAGTCTTGTTACATTTGATTTCTTGAAATTATTGGACAAAGCAACTAATTAAACTAGTTCCCAGTGAAAGATGACAAAAAACAAATTGATAAAGTGAGCTGGAAGCAATTAATTGTAGAGTTTTGAAGGTGGCACCCGAGGCACCACCAAATACTGAAGGAGTTTTGGCTAGAAATCAGAAGAGGTGTTCTTTAATCTGTGACCCAAAATTGGAAATAAAATATTTATGCATTCAATGCAAATAACGAATTTGTCTGCAATGCTCTGAAAAAATGTGTACCTATTTAAAATCGGGAAGAGTTCTGGATAAATTAGTATTTTAGTCATAGAGATACTACAAATAGAGGCAACAAAAGCCAGCTTCGAACCCGTCAGCATATACGAGAGAGATAGAAAGTAGAAGGTTTATGCTGTCTTTCTCTAATAGCGTGTATGCTATATAGACACAAACAAAAACAGAAAAACCTTTGATCCTCTGTCTCTTTCTCTCTTGCTGGTTTTCAGACGGACATTTCCACTTACACTGTCATGTTGACTTTTCAGTATTAATTTATAAGCTAGTATGTGCTGTTTCTTGTTAGTTATTCCTTAGACATCAATTTTTCAGTACAAAAAGTTTCAATCAGTATTTAGTCCAGTAACTGAAGACCTGAAAATAGGCAAACCAATCAATATATTTGTCCAATAATTTTTTTTGGCTCGATTTGTAGGTCTTGACAGATACTTCGAAGGGAGAAAAAGTTCTCCAAGATTGCCCCTTAGCTAAGGACCCAAAATGGCCTCTAAAGTCCCAAAAAAACGGTTTTCCGCCAATATCTCCCGAAATACGCAAGTTAGACAATTTTTGTTTAGATAAAAAATGAAGGTCGTTAAATTATCTACAAAAATGGTCTTCATTATTATTTTCGCAACACGAATATTTTTTGCGAAAATAACCTTTGAAAAAAAAACTAAATTTTTACACCGAATATTTTTGGTGATTTCTTACTAAATTTCTGCTCTAGGGCCTCGGAAATACATAGATTTTCACCTGTTAGACTTTGGAGACCAATTGTAGATGGCGCCAGCGGAATACCTTCACTCGCTAAATTGTGGTGTATACACATGAAAATCCGGGCACCAATCGTTTTTTCGGCAATTATTGGCGTATTTCACACGATTTTTGTGTGTCACAGCAACACTTCGTGTCTCTCCATTCTATTAGTCAATGTTCAGTGTAATTTCACAAGGCGATGAGTCGCAAATTTACTAGAAAATTGCGAAATCTTATTGCTTCATTTGGCAGTCTTGAGTAACGGCGTTTTGGCTACTAGTAAGTCAATACCTATAGAAGCTGATAATAATGATTTTTTGATAAATATTTTTTGCATTAAACTTCAGAAGGAACAGTATAGGTGCAGGATTTCAGAAAAAAAACAAGGAATTTTTAAACAAATACCATTTATTCTTATAAAAATTAGGTTGAAAATACAAAATACATAGAAAAATTCAGAGTAGGGTAAAGGCCAGTGAATGCCAGGAACCAGTGAATGCCAGTTTTTGCAAAAATCCGCGACAAGGCGAGAGTTATAATTTTTCAACCCGAGTAACATGCTTGTTTATGCTGGAAAACGAAGTTCTAGAACTTCAAATATGAAATTAAAACGCGTTATTTCATGACGAAAATCACTGAATTTGAGTGGTATTCACTTGCATTAAGGTGGCATTCATTGGTGCTGTTACCCTATGTTAAACCAATTCATGTCTTCAGATTCATCCTCTTCATCATCAGCGTGATTCTCGTCGCCTATTACCTCTACTTCTTCCTCTGTCCCTCTTGTTCCTATCCCTTGTTCTTTCAGCTCTTTTTCTATCTCCCATGTTTCTTCCACCTCCCCTTCAAGCACTTGTGGTTCTCCTTCCACCTCTAATTCTTCCGGGAATATACCTTCATTTTTCTCATAATTTAAACACTGTGTCAACTGATATGAACCACAGATAGAGGAGCATTTCAAACCTGCTTTTAAACATGAACAATTCTTCTCGCAGCCTGTTTTACACTGACAAAAAATCATCTTCAAGAGAACGACGCTCAAATATGGGGAACAAGTTATATGGATGGAAATGTCAGAATATAAGCTTTAATTCAGTGTGGGTATTAATTCTCAAAAAATTAACAGCGGAGAACAAAAAGCATTTAAAAAAAAGGCCGGTTTTCACCCGTGTTACCAATTTTCCCGGTCCCTGGAAAATGAGTGCATTGTATTCCGAATAAAAATATTGGTTCAGAGAGTAGACATAGTAAGCTTTCAAATGGTGTGCATTTAATAACAAAATAATTGAACATTAGTTCTTTATTTTCGCTTGTTTACAAGATTTGTTAGAACTACGAAAACGACTGAAAAATGCAAATAAATAAATAAACTTTTTATTGAAACGCCAAAAAGATACTGAAAAAAAATTTCTAGTAACATTCAGGACCTCCCCAGACCCCATTTTAAAAAACAAGGGATAATAAACCATTTGAAATAAATAAAATGTCAATGATTTAATGGAAGAGGCCAAAATATTGGGGAAAAATAACATTGGCCACTTTTTGCAATGTCCTCGACGGGCGAGAACGGGGTTTAAGGTACACATATTGATACCTACGGATATTCCCATTACAATGAACTTTAAATCATCGGAAAATATTAATTTTTGACCGAGTTCTGAAAGAATTAGTTCGCCGGTTTACAAGTTAATTTTATAGACGGTAGCATTTCTAGAGGTAGTGCAGCCGCGTAAGCGAGGGGACGTTTGGATGCGATTATCTCGAAAACTATTGAATTCTCGAAAAAAATGATTTTAACGACCTTCACTTTTAACCTGAACAAAAATTGTCCAAATTGCATATTTCCGAAGATAATGGCGGGAAACCATTTTTTGGGGGGCGTTAGGGGTCATTTTGGACCCTTAGCCAAGAGGAAATGTTGGAGAACTTTTTCTCCCTTTGAAGTACCTGTCAACACCTACAAATCAAGCCAAAAAAAAGTATTGGACAAATATATTGATAGGTTTCCCCTTCAGTTACTGGACTAATTCGTGATTTTTTTTATATAAAAATTAATTAACCTATATGTTTATTTTTGATGTTTTTGGTTATGACAAATATTATTTTTTAGTTCTAGAATTTGTTTTTGTCTAAGAAGAATATATAAAAAATTTGCTTGCCTATTTTTATCAATCCTCAATAAAATAATAATATTAAAAACATTAAAAACATCTTTATTTTAGAGTCACATGGACTCCGCAACGCAGCGAGTTTTCAAATTTCCGACCACGCTGGTTAAGGGAAGATACATCAGTGTATTAAATCCATGTAGTCAAGTTTTTTACACTATTGTTCGTCTTTATTTCCTGCTTTACCTCAACGTTCATTTTTTCTCCGAAATGTGGATTCCTTCCAAGTAGTTCAATTTTATTGTGTCTATTTGAAAGCTCAACTGCTCATTCACCGGACCTATAACCTTAACTTTTGAGTTTTATCCGCTTCTATTGCCATATATTTTTTTGTATCTCTTTCTATCATGATTCTTAAGTTATTTCCATTTACTTAAATGTTTGTGTACCTAGTTTTGTCATCTTGATGAAGGATTTTCTTATTATTTTGTTTATAGAAATTGTGAATAATAATGGGCTTCATTGATTGATTGATTGTTTCAGTACCACCAGTTAGATGCTTCGAGACTTCAGTCTTCAGGCTTTTTGTGCTCTTGGTTGTACCGTTTATATGACGAGACCAGTAGCCCTTATCAGACTCAACAGTCTTTTCACTTGGACCTTCTTGAAGAAATACTCTCTTGAGTACTCTTGTCCTAGGACTTTATCTCCAATGAGTCAGTGCTTCACATTCGAAAACAAGATATAAGGCTATTTCATTCTCTTCCATGCTCAACCGACAGATAGGTTCGATGGTAGATGTCGATTGTATGCATATGCTTCCTTAGGGTACAGTGACCGGTGAGTAATCCTGCAACTTTCCTTATCTGGCTTCTGGTGAGGTTTCAATATTTCGAGGATTTTTTAATCAGAAGTTTCGGTTTTGGCATGTGGTTAACGGTACCTTAGGTACCATAGGTGGGCAAAAGCGGATCCTAGAGTTATATGCGGCATCCGCTAAAATTTAAGTTTTTTTTCCTTTTACTGATTGTTGTGGTTGTGCGCAAACCATGAATAAGATAGTAATGAGATCTCCAACAATAAATCTATTATCAAAATATATGGAGTTTGACACGATTGGCAGATATCAAGTCACGTAGCGTAGCACTAGCTGCTGTTACCTATTATTTATTTAAAATAATAAGGCAAGATAAATTGCAACGGCGACTCAATGTGGAGAGCACCTCAGGTGTTAATTCGGAGACCAAACTAATATCAGTTCAGGGAGTAGTCTTACCTTTTCGCGGGTAATCCTACTTTATTTAAGTTATTGGAGCTATATTGAAGTTAATGAGATAATAAATGAAAGAAACCAAATGAATTTAATAAGTTAATAAATCAAGTTAAGAAATGTAATTAAAGTTAATCAAGAAAGGTAAGTGGGCGCCACCCTGAATAATATTAGTCGACTTGTTTTTCACCTCACAACTCTCTATCAACAAACCTGGAAATGTTGGAAGGGAAGGAATATAAACAACGTTGTTAAATTTACAAGTTGTATAATGACTTTAAACTAATATCACAGTAGGAAAAATAAAAAAATATTGTTGTTGTTTGTTGAAGCACGTTGTTTTACATAGATTTACTTTCCTCTTTTTCCTCGGACAGGTCCTAGGTGGCAGGTACGAAGTCTCAGGTACTAAGTTTCAGTGTCTCAGGTACTCAGTTTCACTGTCTCAGGTACTAAGTTTCACTGTCTCAGGTACTAAGTAAGTGCTAAGAAAGATACATTGTATCAAAAATAGTTACATTCTTTTTCATGTAAAATTCAGGATATCTGCAGTAATTCGTTTTTACAAGTGTTTAAGAAATTCAGAAATTCATTTGAGAACGTGGTTCATAAAAAAATATATCCTGTATTTTACTATAAAAAAAAACCAAAGAAGCAATAAAGAAATGTGATATAATATTATTAAGGAAATCTTATTTATTTCCATTCATCAAAGAAACAATATCTAAGTAACATAAAAACTCAATTTTACTACTTATTTCAATCACAGAAGGCGATAAAAAAAATGTAATGAAAAATGTAATCCGGAAATATAATATTCTTGTTAGTAATTAGAATGAATTAATTAATTAACTAAATATACATATTTTAAAGACTTCAACTATATACATGTGAACCTTTTATCAACTGTATAAGAAAAACTAGGAAAAGAAAAAGAACAAGATAAAAAAAATATCATTGTATGTGTGTATCTGGCGCTTATCACTAGGAGGGAAAAATATAAAAGCAAAAATCACAAAAGGAAAAGCATATACGTAAATGCAACTTACCATTCACATTGAATGCACTTTAGAAAAGTTTGAGGTAAACCTCTTACAATAATTAAAAATTGACCTTATCGGCACAGAGTACACTATCTAACAAGAGGCGAATGAAAGCCGTTTTCGTGATCGCAATTTTGTGTGCACATGCGTGAATTAATTAGTATATATATTATGTCAATGTCAAGTCGACACATGGTCGACACTTCCGTTCGTTCGTTCCCGTCAGTTACTCAGTACTCTGTGGTTTGGTTGTCACTGCCTTAGTTAGATGGTGTACTCTGTGGTATCAAGTAGTATATCTGTTCACAGGAGAAAGAAAGCTTATTCCAACTACTCGCTATTAAATTATTGAACTATGCGATGAGCAATCGACATACGTTGTATATTCCTTTCCTGTTCACATGCTTCGCTTCGAGAAAGAATTTACATATTAATAGTGTGTTCTTAATTTCTATCAATAGGAGAGAAGAATTGAAATATTTGACCAATATCAGTGTATACTGATCCTCACCAACGGAGATTATCCGTCGCACATTAAATGTAAAAATTTTGCCTTTCATCGGTGATCGGTGCTACAGGTTCTCGACGAGAATCCCATGTTGGTAAGGAAAAAGGACTGGCTACTCGCCGTCCGGTAGATATTTTAATATTTCAATGATAGTGGCCAAATATAACGTTACACTGCAGTTTTCATTGACAGAAATGCGAATCACGAATAAAAAGGAATAAAATTTGGTTATTTGAGAGCAACGAGCTCTGGAAATCATGAACACCGAATAACGAACAAAAGGATTTATAAATCCATCTCCATACTTGTAGAGTTCTTTCGTGTGGAATAAGCGATAAGAGAAATTGCTATCAATTCAAAGTGATTGATGTTGTTTTCCAAATACAGATCGTTCGTAAAAAACCTCTAATATACATATAGGTACTTTGTCACGACGGATTTCAATTATGTCGAGGGAAATAACAAATAAATGAGATTTAAACTTTCAAAAGTAGTGTTTTATTGTTCGTTCAGTCGTCTATGAGAATTTCACAAATATTTAATCAATACATTTCTTAAATACCAAGCAAGTCACAATTTCATTCAGTATTTTCAAAAGATCTCGCACAAGGCAATTTGTATGCAGCGTAAAATTTCGTTCGGTCGCTGCAGACATAAGAAAACCTCCAGGTATACGAAAAAAATCTACAAAGTATACACGTGTTTCTTCACAAATCTAATGAACCGAAAAATGTATATGAAAACGGTTCTTGATATTTTTCTATGCATTCTTAAGATTGCCTTAAAAGTGGTAAATATACGGCGTGTCTTTCAAAATTGACTTCAACTTTTGTACTGACCATGAATGAGTTGACGTAACAATGCAAATGATCTCTACTCGAGTGGAAAACACTTCACAAATAAAAAGAGTGTCCTTTTTGGGCAATTTGTCAACTTTTGGGGTATTGTTAAGGATCTAATCGATGGTGAAGTGCCAGGTGGTGGTCTATGCAAAATCCTGTTTTTATTATACACTATCAATAATAAATTTTTTTCTCGAAACGTACAGTGCTAACTATTTATACCATTTATCTATTAGTATTTTTTATAATAGATTTCTTTGGAATTAATTCTGTACAAGAGATTTAACTGGCAAATTTGGATTGTTTCGTGAAAAACTGTTGCCTAACAATTAGACGAGAAAAACCGACAACTGATAGAAACGCGATAGCGAATGATGCCTTTGCTAATAGGCGTGACGACAGATTTTGAAATACTCTTCCGTCATGTGGGTACACATTCACTATTTACGAAAAAACCTTTATTTCGGTAATAAACTTAAGTTTAACGAAGTTTGAAGCCATTTTACTGATATTCTTTAAATAGTGCGCGAAAACAGCTCGCAGGTGACATGGCGTCGGCTCTAACGTCACGCCTAGATAAACATGTCATTGTGTCTATGCGTAGCGAAGAAAGTTAACAAAACATTAAATAAACTCGTGTCATAAAAATGAATTCCAAAGTTTATAAGTGGTGTGCAGTACCGCAGTGTAAAAACACATCAATAAGAACACCCAAGTGTTTGTACATGTTCCAAACAAGAAAATGATAGAGATAAGTGGTTGAAGCTCGCAAGGCGAAACCCGAACGACGTAGTTACGAATTGGCCACTTTATTTCTGTGAATACCACTTGTGAGTATGTTATCCTATTATATTTATATTTCTAAAACTTAAAACGTTTGTTTGACGTGAAATAGTTGAAATATTGAGGCTATGAAATATCTAATTTATTGAGGTTATGTTTGTTTTGGTCTTGTCTATAACTCTTATTATCAATTTCGATGGTTTACTTTTCTTTTTGCAGTTGCCAGATGATAAGGAAAATTATATGCAGTATCATGTGATGGGGTCAGTATCACAAGTACGTATGAAACCAGGATGTATGCCCCATAAATTTATATGCCAACCTATGAAAGTTAAATAAACTCGCTTAAAACTAGTTTGATTATATCTAAGTTGGTTGTATCTAGGGTGGAGATAAATACAAAATTCACTTACAAGGAAGTTTTCACGTTTCTAAACTCGGACGAGCAAAATTCTTGATTTGTTGCGAGGAAATCGCCCAACATCATTATATCAATCCTGGGCAAATTTGAGCTATTTGCCTTAACAAAGCTTGGTTTCATTGTTATAGTAGAGTGGAGACGATAAATCACACGTGAAATAATAAAATATCAATCCAAACGCGTAATCAGTAGTATTCACAACAAAACACAGAAAATGAGTGTATTGAGTATTGACTGACAGCGGTGTTTACCTAAGCGTGACGTCATGCGTTGTGATTGGTGTTTCAGTCAAAATGGCCGATTGCAGTATTTTTATGTTTTATTTTATTGAAAAGGTTAATAATCTGAATTTTCTAAATAAAACTAAAGCAGTGTTTTGAATTTTTTTGATTACTGTCGTCATGCCTATTGTTTCTGTAGTAGATATTTCTTTTTAACAAACGGGGCAATTGTTTTTATTATTGAAAAACTATTGTTTTCTGTTATGTTTATTACATCGGATCATCGCTAATGCAAGAATGATTTATTCTGCAAAAATGGAAATGAATGGAATGAGAGTTCCATTTCAAAATAATTCAAAATATCTTGGTATCTATACCTCGTTTCTCTATCACCATTAAAATGAAAGTGTGACTAGGGGCCCGCCGGTGGAACTGTGAATTCGATTGCCTAAGTATTCCGCGATAGTTTATTTCAAATATACAGATACTGGCCGAAAATGCTGAAACGTTACACTACTCACCTACTTTGCTCACCTGAGCGCCCCAGCGGTGGATGGCTGACATTTAATTCCTAAATTCGGTCCGACGGCGGACTAAAGTTTTTTTTTTCAAGAATTGATGGTTTTATATGACGCTATTTTGCGGTGGATCGATTGTAGTGCTATCTAGCGGCACGTGTTGAAAGTAGGTATAAGGTAGAAAACTGGGAAATCAGAAACTGTAAATGGTGTAGAGCTATCTACTTTTAACTCACTTAATAATGTCAATGTTGCCATGTTTCAATTATAAACTAACTAGATATTTCAGAGTTCCTGTAAAAAACCAAGACGCACACCTTAAATATCTTTGTGGTATTATGAATATTATGTTTTCGTGTACATTTTAAAATTATTAAGTTTATACATAATATATATTAGAAAAAAAGGTTTCTCACAATAATTGTGTACTTTATTTGTTTCAAGCTAAAAATATATATATTTATTATTCGCCACACTTCTATTATGGACAAAGATAAGTAAGTGTCACAATGTTACCAGCGCAATACCATAGTAAAATAAAATTGTTTCAGTTTTCCAAAACGGTCATGGAAAAAAATTTGTCGAGATATCCACGCAATTTTAGAGAAGAGCATATTCTGAAATTCAAAGATGACAATAATGAAGGGATGACCAAGCCCCATAATTTGGGATATAGAATATTCAAAGCGAACAAAGTTCAAAATGCTTTAATTCATTATGATGACAATGGGAATACATATATTAAAACTAAGGTTCATGCAAGTATGAAAAGAACGATTTACACCTCCGGAGCTTTGATTAATGGAGATGGCGAATTGATCTGGGGTAAATGCAATTGTGTGGGTGCAATATTGGGTAGATGCAAGCATGTGTTTGCAATGTTATGGCTAATGTTGGATTATGTCCGTGATGAAAAACAGTTCATTGAAGATACTGCATGTACCTTTAAAGCGCCAGAATGGGGAAAAGGTTCTCCAACCCTTTTTGAAATCAAACCCCTTCATGAATTCAAATTTTTGAGACATGAGCCACGATAACGGAACAAAAAGATCCTGAGAGTACTTGAAAAAAGATCAAATGATTTATTGGTGACTAAGAACACCATGGTCTTGGATAAAACAACTTTAGAAAAGCATGCGTTCAACTTAAAAATAATAATTTAAGTTTCTTTCATAAAGTTCTGACAAGAACAATAAATAGATAAAGTTTTCAACTTAAAACAAACAAAATACACAACTTAGCCACTTTTATTATTATCACAAATATATTTTAGGTGTGTCTCGGGTTTCCACAGGAACACTGAAATATCTAGTTCGTTTATAATTCAAACATGGCAACATTGACATTTTTAAGTGATTAAAATGTAGATGGCGCCACATTAATTACCCTTAGTAGTCACCTATTTTCCTTCCTCAGGCCTATTTTCGCTAGATAGCACTAGAATACGATCCACACGATCCACCACAGTATGGCGTCAGCTGAAACCATCAATTCCGTTCGAGTCCAAAGTCCATTTGCTGTCAGACTCACAAACCTAATAAAATAACTGAAATTATGAACATCTTTATATATAATTATATCCTTACATTGTGTATTTGAAGAAGGAGAAGGAAATATAGTTGCATTCCCTCTTAAGTCATAATAGTTGCGGACGGAATTTCCACAAAAATAAACTTTAATTTGATGTTGAACGGAATTCAATCATGAAACATGAGTTGTCTGTATTAGGTAGTTGAGCGGCGGAAAGCATATTAGTGAATAACTTCGAGGGCTTGCGTAGATTATCACATTTTCGGTGGATTTCTAGATATGTCATATAAACTGCCGCCCCAAGACGGAAATATAATGTCAAATTTATAATTTCCCTGTCAAAGCTCTAGCCACACTGTTCAAATAAACTCAAGTGCAGTACAAATATACAATATGTCTCCCTAAGTTGGAATCATATGGAAAACTTTCTTATTATTAATTTTAGGAGAAAAAGTTATTTTTCATAAAAAGTTCTGCACCATCTAAAACCTAGAATACAGTCATCAAATATCAAATTGTTTATACGAGGTATAATTATGAGTATAAAATAAATTTGTTTCTAACATTAATATGATGTTAAGAGATTTTAAGCCACATAAATTTTGATACCTTACACGCTAAACGTTAAACTGAGCAAGCGCAGTCTTTCTAAAATAGCGGATGACATTTTTAATTATTTTTGAAGCCATAACCTGTGAACGACGTTACACGATAAACTTCATTTTGTTTGGTGTAACTAACCTTAAATTTTCTGTTTGTTTAATTTGATTTATATATACATTAATCCATGACATTAATTATGGATAATATAAAAAATATAATTAGGTCCGGCTCTATCACCTCTGGTCAAAAGTGATGGTTTGTCAACCACTGGTTGAACTTGAGGTTAGGAAAAAATGTGTTCTATCATCATGGGTCAACTACTTTTAACCAGTGGTTACTCAACATCGATAATTTTCGTCGTGAATGTACTATCCATTATAAAGATATTGTACAAAATTTGACTTTCCCGCCTAAAAATTGCGTATAAAAGTTTGGTTATAGGTATGTCAAAGCACCTTATTTCTCTAAGCACCTTGTTTTGTCAGATTGTTTGTTTTCGTTGCTATAATGGAAGAACAAAAAATAAAAGAAAAGTAGGGGATGCTTTATTGGTATTAACCAAAAAATATTATAAAATAATATAAAATTAAACCACAGATGCCGTAATCTGGAAGGTGAAGCAGCAATGTTGGAAAAACATTGCCGCTGAGCTAAACAGTTCCGGAATTTATGGCAGAAGGTCTGATCGTCACTAAGAATTTCATAGTAATTCACCCTTTCTCGGAATAATTTTTGTCTTCGAGGTTGAGGCATGGGAAAGGATAACTCATCCTCATCTGAGCCATCAAGTCCGGGATCAATCATTATTTTCATTACGATACTTTATATACAAGTAGTCGATTAAAAATAAATGGAGATGTGCTGTGACAGAATAGTATATTCTTCAACGAGTGCAGAATAATAGCCATTCTACACAAGTAAAAGACTATACTATCTCCACGACTAAAAATTAGGAAAAAAGGTAGAGCGTGTCGCGGGACACACGGTAGGAACTTTAGTTCCTTTTAAGCGAAAATTATGTAATACATCTGACGTTATGGATGAACAATTTGCATATTTCTCGGTGGTCGAGTAGTAAGCAAACCAGACTCAGTTTCGATTCCCCGTGAAGAATTTTTTTTTTTAATTGTTAATTTTATTTTTAAATGATTATTCTGCTTAATATTAATAACGACAACAGGTAGACGTTTGAAATATTTTGCAGAATATTCATTATTATAGATAATGGTACGGTACCCTTCATGAGGGAGTCCGACTGGCAACATCTACTTATAACAGCATCGTATATTTAAAAAGGGAAACCGTAGACATTCAAGAACTGTACGTTTACCACAAAAAAATTGGTGGAAACATAAAATTGAATTGTAAAATTTTCAATTTTAAGTTATATTAGTGTATAGAAATTTTTATTTTCTAGATTTTTTCTTAAGTGGGTCGTAGAAAAAATATGCTGTTCGATTCGTGTAGATTGTCCATATCGCACTAGAACGATTGAGCACTCCACCTACGGCGTCGTGCTCAAACTTCGTCCTCGTGCGATATGGCCATCATATCCACACTAGTTGCACAAACTGCTATTTCTATCAAAATATGCCCTTTTACATTTAAAAACAACCTGCCAAATGTCAAATCAATTTATCCATCCATTTTAAAATTATCGAATTTAAACATACAAGTTTTCAAAATTTCAACACCCTGTATGTCGAAAAGTAAATGTGCTAGACCCCTTTATCCTCATATCATTTTGTCCAATTTTACGAGAGGAATCTACATGCAAACGTTGCAATTACCCTTAACGTTCGAGATGCTAATACCATTTTTTGCGCGATCGTATTGAAATAAATTCCGAATAAAATAATTTAACTTTCTTCGAAATGAACGGAATGTCAAAAGTGACATTTATACTTCTCGATCAGTTTAAAATATATTTTGCATTTTGGTGAAATTGTTTTTTATTATTTTATTACTTTTCGACGTCTGAACGGTAAGTGAATCACTTACCGACGTGTTAAACTTAAAAACCAGTAAACACAACCTTCCGTCCTGACAACCGATGCTGTAAATAAACAAAAAAGATCAATCGCGCAAAAAAAATTATGGAAATAATAGTAAAAATGTATCCGAACAAATTCAAGTGGATCACAAGCACTGCGAATACCTACCAGCTTTGCATGGAATTTTAGTATAGCATCGGTTGTTCAGTGGTAGAATGCTCGCCTTCCACGCGGGCGGCCCGTGTTCGATTCCCGGCCGAAGCATGTGAATCGCTGCTTCGTAAACGAGAGAGAGACTCAGGAGAGAGCACACCCACGCAAGCAAGGCACATAACGAAGCAACGTAACATAACGTAACGTAACGTAATGAGGTGACGGTTCCTAAAAGATTATCATGTGCTTCGTAATCACAAGATAAATGTTCATTCAAAATGGAAACATTGGTAAAAAATAACCTGAAGTTTCAATTTAAATGAATGTAATTACATATTTAATCGTGATTTTCAATTTTGATCAACTATTTTCAGTATCATGTTTCGATATTGTCAAATTTAAAGGTACTTTACTCTTGAGTAAAACTAATATTTTTTGACAAACCTCGTATACGACTAAAAAAATTGATATTTGATGACTATATTCTAGGTTTTAGATGGTGCAGAACTTTTTATGAAGAATACCTTTTCTTCCTGAAATTAATAATAAAAAAGTTTTCCATATGATTCCAATTTAGGAAGACATATTGTATACCTATTCATATTTCTCCAAACTATATTATAAACTGTATTCCATTTGCTATCACATATTGTCACTACCCTGTCTCGTTTTCGAAAATAGAGAACCATATTATGTTCGATATATTTTCCACTATTTTCAATTTCAGTTATGAAATAGTGCTACTTTTCCTCTGCACTAAGAAAGTGATATAATTTATATTTGTCATACAAACTGATTATCGCGTATGTATTACATGCTGATGCACTATATTTTTCTTTTTTGGCTTGTAATTGTAGTATTAATAATTGTTAGTATTACCATTATCTATCCTTTCTCATCAGTGGCGATCATATAGACTTTGAGAGGGGGGCCATGGACCAAATCGTTAACTTGAAGCGCTTGAAGTAAGCAGTACTTAAACACTGAAAATGAGACATTAAGGGAAAAGTTGGGGAAATATATATATATGTAGTTTGGTTACTAAGCAGTAGGTGCTTCGTCAAATAATTGCATAAAATTCTGCAGATTGAAATTTTTTTAATATTTGAGCTAGTTATCTCATCCTTTCAACTGTCTATTAGTTCATTCTGCGTTCTTTTACTGCTTCGTCCAAGTGCCAAAGTTTAAAATTCCTCTATAAGATCGCAAAAAGTATTTTTGACTCATTTCATTATGAAGTGTTTTTTAATAGTTGATCACACATGAAGATAATAACACGAGAATGTTATTCTTTCCATTTTCCTAACAATTGCGGTTGAGCTAGGCCATGAACATTCAACACTGTTTACAATACTACTCCTACTATAGTGGACGTAATATTTTTATTGCAGCTATCTAAACGTATATCTCCTTTAAGTTATATTGCGCACTATGATGGTATCGTATCGAATTACAGTCGAACAAAGAGCCGACAACTATCTTTTGCACGACTGAATGGTAGTGTGAAGTGTTAGTATCGATGTAGTGATGTGTAAGCCGTGCTCAGTGTCCAGAATTCCCAGCTTATTCGAATGAACAGTTATTAAAGACACAACTGTTATAAATTGTTTGTTTGGTTTACTGATTCCAAAATTTCCTTCCATTGAATTCAGACATGTGAAATATTCAGTTTGGTCTTTCTTATTCGAGGCTCGTAAGGAACTAATAAGATTTTCACGATGTTCAGGGTCAATTTGGAGGAAGAGATTAATAAAAGATGATGAGGAGTGTACCGTTATCTTTATAAGTTGTTAGTCACTCACTACTGCTTTGGCTAACGGTACTAGCACGGTTTGAATTATTGGTGGTTTTATTATTCATGATATCGAGCCTACTTCTAAGTTGCAGAGCTTTCAGTCCAACTAGAAATCTTGTCACGGGTAATACCTAGCGGAATATTTTTGTATCAACCTTTGGAATTTGGAGTTGAGGAAAATCGTTCAGAAGTTATGCTTCCATTCGTTTTTGGTAATAGTAATCTTAACAACGAAAACCTTTATCGAAATGGTGAGTTTTACAGCTTACAGCTTCATTTCCCATCCAAACTAATTTATATGGAAGAATATTTTTGTAATCCCTCTGGTTTAGAAAAGTAGAATTCTATAGATGGCGCTTTGAAATGTCAATGTCATCTTAGCAACAAGTAAAACAAATGAGCTGCCGTATATTTGAGTGGTTTTATTTTACTGTTTTATTTATTTTTTCTGCGTGTTTTTTAAAATTTTTGCTTATTCTTGGATTGGATTCTTGGATTCTTTGGTATGTTGAGCTGTAAAACTATATTTTCACTCACCTGTTGTAGGAAATATATGGAAAGATAGATCGGTATTTTTCCCTTTACGGCTAGTGTAACCAGATATATAACAGTTTCGAATATGCAGTGACATTATTAAAAGTATAAAACTTAAAAAAGGTACAAAATATTGCAATCAAAGTAATAGAATAACATTACCTCTTCCATAATATCTCTGATATTGTAAAAATATTACCTCAGAAATTATAATAGTTGAGTTGAATAGAAAAACACATTTATTAAATGAGTAGTGAATTTTTAAATGTGTGCCGTCACGAATTCCGAGTTTTTTCATATATAATCGCAAAAGTTGAGTGACGAAGTTTCGAGTTTCGAATAATTAACTATGTAGTATTAAAATTTAGTATGTAAGGAAGTTTTTGATAAAGTTTCAGCTCTTAATATTCAATAGAAAAAAAAAATGGGCGATTTCAAAGTCGAGCGCCGAGGACGTTTGCGCGTCGTGCACGTGAGGCAAAGCAATAGCTTTCCACGGCGCGGGTTATTCGTGTGATCCAGATACAGATTTAATGAATGCCATTAAAATATGTCAATCGTCATCATTTATTTCGTCCATTTCATTTATTACATCTCTATTAGCGCACGTATCATTACAATTACAAACATCACAGCATTTCAAATTAGACTCTCTGCAAGGACAAATATTCGTTTGGCAAGCATTTTTTCCAGTGCAAGAACAAAAATATTTCTGAAGTATTTCCATTGCAGTAGGGCCATCATAGTAATCAAATGTTATTTTACCATTTTCTATTAACCAGCCAAACTTTGTCACATCTTTAGAAATAATTACAGATTGAGTTGCTTGCTTCCATTCATTGATTTGCCAAAGAGCTTTTAAAATGTGTTTAAGCATAGCTGGTTTTGGCGGCGGAAGTCTCGTAATGTCTGGATTTTTTCAATTGCTAAATGATAACGTAAAGAATTAATGTCATTACGAACAGCTTTAGATTTTTTCTTTGGATCGTATAAATATGATGCAAATACACTAACGACTTCTTTGGCAAAATTTATGTCCAACTCATCAATATTCGATAAATTAGATAATTCTTCGTTTGACATAATTTTCAAAGCAGCATTTACTTTTGTTTTACCAATATAAAATAAAGATTAATTTGTATCGCAGCCCGTGAGAGCGTGAGCAGCTATCAAAGAAGAACATATCTTATTTCCTTATTTATTTGCAAAAATATGTATAGGAATGAAATCGCCTATTTTTTTTTCTATTGAATATTGAGAGCTGAAACTTTATCAAAAACTTCCTTACATACTAAATTTTAATACTACATAATTAATTATTCGAAAATCGAAACTTTGTCACTCAACTTTTGCGATTATATGAAAAAACTCGGAATTCGTGACGGCACACATTTAAAAATTCACTATTCATTTAATAAATGTCAGAGAATCATCGGCATGAGCTTATTTTGCAGCTATTGAATTGTAGAATAAGCAGCTAAATTGTCATAAAAAAATATTGATAATTGTTTAAGATATGGCGAGTTGAATATCAAAAATTATCAAATCCGGTTTTACGAATTTTACGCTTAATTGCCATTTTGCCAAGTGTTCCCTCGTTTTTAGGAGAAAAATAATTCCAGATTCGTATTCAGCGTCCCCGAAAACATAAAGTAAAAGTGGTTTTAGCGATTAGTACTCCGTGGTCACATACTGCTACTTCTAAGCGTCTTTTTGGGGGTGTCTTGCTCGCCTAATACAAAAACAATGCAACATGAAATATTTCACTCGTTGCCACAATTACAATTTTTCCGCGAGATGTCTCATTGAATCCTACTCCGCCTAATATTCCACAACTTTGCTATTTTCTGTATAATTTTCATGTTCGATGCTACAAAACATGCTTTTATTTTCTCTGTCTTGTGACACTTACAGTTTATTATTTCTTGCATCAATTTTTTTTAAGTTATGTCGGAAAAAGGATCAAATTTAATGTTGTACTCACTGAAATATTCTCCTTGAATCATCTTCTCAGTTAAATTCCAATATCATTGTAAAATTTATTTTATTACAAAAAACCTACCCCTTAGTATTAAATGTAAACATTTGATAGAACCAAACAGACCGTAATACACACACATTATTTATTTCGAAACATATTACAAAGAAGTTACTAAGAATTTAGACAAACACATAAAACAAGATTTCTATGTAAGTTTACAATGTATCTCGCGTAATATTCACATTCAACCAAGCAAACCCCACGGGCTATGCAATGGTCTATTGTTAAATGACTGTATGAAATATTAGCAAACAAGAACTTATGATCCTTCCGTATTATATTTTAATCCCGGCAATATAACAGGATATTATTGGAGGTGCAGGATTAAAATTAAATATAAGTATAACGGACTTTCGTTACAGAGGTACCTATAGTTTGTTACGGGAATTTTCGTTCAAGAGAAAATAATAAATTTAGTCTGTACCAATGAAAAACTAATTTCGCGATAAAAAAATTCAGAAGTGAAACGTACCTTTTTAAAATTCTGTAGTGATATTGGAAAAGCTTTTATTTCCAACAAAGCATTGAATGTAAAATGCACATAGCTTTCAAGGTTCCATTTCAATTCCAAGCCAAAGTTTGCAATTACATCAACCACTTTGGCGGTTTAGATTTACCTTTTAACTTTTAACGTTTTAACGTTATCGAAGAGGGGAAAAGTTTGTAAAGTAATCAAGTTGTAATAATGTTAGAACAAACCAATATCTTACTTTTTCGAAACGAATAAACTAGGTAATCAATTAATAGGTTTTTTTTGACGAAACATAAAAATATGAGATATGGAGTTTATTTTTAAATTCTAGTCCTATGTAAGCTCCTGGACAAAATTAACGCACCACTTTAATTATTCTAAATATTTACAATATAAATACAAAATAAAACTTAGTTAAATTGAAACAATAATGAATACCTAAAAATTAGTCAAATATGACCTTAACATGACCTTAATTTGCCTTATTTTTTCTTTAAAAATTTGTTTTTGCTGAAAATGCATAAGTAAGCTATCATGCTTTCAAATTGAAAAAAGAAAAAAGAATATGTGAAACACAATAAATGAATGTTGGTGTGCCCTAATACCGTGTAGGGCCTCCTCTACTTCTTATTACTGCATTCATGCGTCGAGGCATACTTGATATTAAATGTTCAACAAACGCTTGCGGAATAATCTCCCATTCTTCAATAACGGCCTCTATAAGTTGGTTGTGATTAACAACAGAAGGTCTAAGACTTCGAATCTTCTTTTTGAGATAGTCCCATAGATGCTCTATAGGATTCATGTCCGGACTGTTAGGTGGCCACTCTAATAAAGGGACATTAACATCATTTGGGTAACCAATAACCTGTCTTGCCACGTGGGGACGAGCGTTGTCCTGCATGAATAAAAAATTAGGCCCAACAAATGGAGCAAAAGGCATTACATGTTCGACAATAATGTTATCTAAGTAATATTGGGCATTCATAGACCTCGTACGTATAGGGACTAATTCCGTACGAGCATCGAAGCAAATTCCTCCCCAAAACATTTTAGTGCCACCACCAAAAGGTACTTTAGGAGAGATATTACAGCTAGCAAACCTTTCTCCTCGTCTTCGCCAGACACGCTCACGTCCATCTGGAGCTTTAAGGCTAACTCTGGTTTCATCGGAGAACATAACCCGTTTCCAATCATTGATGGTCCAATTCTGTTGTAGTCTTGCAAAATTCAATCTCTGAACTTTGTGTTCTCTGGTTAGCAAGTGCTTTTTGGCTGGTCTTCTATTGCTCAATTCTGCTTCATGTAAACGTCTTCTAACCGTTCGAGATGATATAGCGACGTTGCGAACATCCGCTAATTATTTTTTTAACTGATTACTGGTAACTCTCCTGTCTCTGAGAGCACGTTGTCTCAAAAAACGATCATCAATTTGATTAGTGCAACGTTTTCGCCCTTGTCCTGTTCTTCGAAGGTACGAGCCTGTTTCATTATGACGTCTCACTACCCGACTGATACTGGAATGATGTCTTCCTAATAAACCAGCAGCATGTCGCATTGAATATCCTTCATCCAGAAGAGTCGATGCTCGCACTTCCTCCTCTATTGACAAATTCCTTTGGCGGTTCATTTTTCTTACTTGTTCTACTCGCAAATGAACTTCCAAACATGCATATGATAAAAACAATTACAAACAGACGCTTGCTTCTTAGAGACATTTTGTTTTAATCAACACTTTAAAAAAATTTAACACAGACTTACTCTAAAACGAAGTTTAATATGAATTACTGTCAAAACAAGGTATTATGTGACACTAGCTAGTTTAAATAACATCTGTCAGTATCAAACACGGTCCATAGCCTACTTGTCGTACACTAAGTTAACAATAAATAAAGATTATTGAGAAAAATATGAGTGGTGCGTTAATTTTGTCCAGGAGTTTATTACTAAATTTTATATTCTATAAAATAATTAAAATGATTGAAGATCTTAGGATTCAAACGATTTCCTAACAATTCCAGTTTTCACTTCACGTTAACAAACAAAATCTTGATTACATTTTCTATTCCGCTTGGAAGGACCATCCTTAGATTGTTAAAAAAAAACTGAATTGGCATTTCTACAAACCGAAATTTCTGCACGAAATAATTCGTTCGATTAAAAATACAACAATTTTGATATTCACAACCAAACAACGCAAAGGAATTTCTTTCAAAGAAATTCATTGGAGGTGAAATATCGATTTCGAAGAAGGTTTACATCAAAGAGTTGTTGATGTTTTTGTCTGATATTAGTGCTTTGGTGACAGTAGATTGCCGACAATGAGGGAAATTAGATGACACCGAAAGATAAGAGCGAACTCAGGGAGTCATCCAAATGGAATAAAAAATACACAAAATATTGAAACTTCCTTTGATGTACCAAATGAAGACATATGGGTATGTAAGTGAGTACCATTGGTAGACTGACTTTAGTGTGTCCTAAAAAAGATTAAGCAATATAAGGGTCGAAATTAACACTTGGCAATAATGACAAGAAAAGTGCTACCTGTTCTCAATATTGGTAAAATATATGTGTAGATATATGTACATATCTTATGTGAGCAGTTCTAAAATGGTATTGAATTGCCCAGAAAACTTAATAACTAAGCAAAAAAACATCGTTACTCTGTGGGTGCAAGGAGTAAAAGGAACATGAATAATAAATAAACGAACAGAACTCTTTTGCGGTTTCAGCACCAATATAAGTAAGGAGAAAGGGAACCCAAAAAAACAAATATATAAGACTATTGGAAATATATAGTACGTTAAGAGAATCAAAGGTACCTACTGATTGGAAAGGGAAACTATAAACAAGTGGGATCAAATAAGTGCATAAGCCAAATTGAAACTAAACTATCAGTAGGAATCAGCTAATAATTATTATAGGTTATCTAACGGGCAATATCCCGGTAAAATATCTCATGCATAAAATAGGGCTATATAACGGAGATCTCAGCTACACACTCTATAGCATGGAGACCGAGGCCGTAAACCATATCTCTTATCTGACTATAAGGCACTGGACTCTACAAGACAAACAATTTCCGGAGAAGCCAATATGCCACCTGAAATATATGGCACACTTTCAGTGGACCTATATCGTCTACTCGAAACTTCGGGGATAACTGGGTGGGTGAAATAAGTGTGGAAGTGAAGTAAAATAAGCCAACAGGCTGAGGTGATCTCATCATGAGAACGGCTCCCAACAAGGATTAACAAAAGACTTCACCGCCAGGTTTGACCAGACACTGTTGCTTGAATGGGCACCTCGAAAAGCTCAAATTGGTGGAGAAAGAAGTATATATTATAGACTATGTAGAATGATAGGAAAAACCTCAATTAACAAGCAGAAACTCAGGGCACAACACATGGAAGACCACTGGATAAAAGAGAAAAACCATCCAAAGCGATGTCGGAGACCCAGAGCAACTGTCTCTTCACAACATTTCTGGAGGAAACATCATACACACATTCTGCCGTACAAAGCTAAACCCCCGTATTTGCGAAACAATAAAAATGGCGTAAAATAACAATTAAACTTCAATGTATAATATAGCTTCACCGAATGGCTTCAAATTATAGAACCTGTATTACAGTAGAAGAAATGGACGAGTAAATTCATTTTTTTCTGTGAAAACCTTCATATTTTATCACTTTCATAAAATAAAAACCCATACGGTGAATATCGTTATGAAAAATGAGGCCTTATACTAGGGACAATACCGGTATTTTGATAATACGGTGATTGCAGTTGGATTAATTGGGATATGTACTAGGAGAAAAGGTAGAAATGCCGGGATATTACTAAGGAAACGACCAATTGTTTGCAGTCCAATTACCGTAGAGCAGCTATACAGTTTTATTTTGATATTATACACAAATATGCGGCAATAATACTTAATAATCAAGTTCAAATAGAAACATCTTAACATTGATTTATATTAACACATTTTTTTCAAGTAGTTCCAGCCAAAACTGTTCTCTTTTTTCTGGTATTATATCACCAAGATTTTTTAGGATGTTTTCCATTTTACTTTTTCCAAACCCGTTATGTTGTGATTTTATTGATGGGTCTGGAATGTTCAAAATATATTTTTTCTTGCAAAAAATCGAGTTTTCTCCAATTATCATTATTTTTTCTTCCAAAATATAACTCATACTCATTACGTTGAATTAACTTTCCAGTAATTTTAGAAATGTACAGTTTTGGAGTTTCTTTTATAACATTAGCTACAGAGGGCAAATAATTCCACAGTTGGAAATCTTCAAGTTCCATTTTTTCAACATTGACCCTTCTTTTTGACTAGATAGGTATTATCGGCATACTAAGACAATTAGATAATTAGAAGGAAACACGTATGAACACGCCCGAAATATTGTAGACGCTACGCGTAATACCCGTATTTGAATTTTACTAAGAAGAAAATCTACGTATTTGATTGCAAGTACGTGTTTATCCTATAGTAAAACAAAAATACATGAACTTTTCCTAGCATTTAAGGTATTTTTTGCAAATACGGGTGAAAAAAGAATCGTTTTTTGCGTTTTTGAGCAAAATACGAGGTTATTGCCTAGAAAAGATCCAAGTTTTTAATATTTTTATTATACCAGACACATTTTTCGTTTTTTTTTTGGAACTTTAGTTCTTTACGCTAGGTTATGTTTGAGCGACCAGGGGTCGCGACGAAGAAAATCTGACCGTTACGCGTTACGTTACGCTGCGTTATGTTACATTGCTTCGTTATGTGCCTCGCTTTTGTGTGCTTGTGCCTCCTTAGTCTCTCTCTCGTTTACGAAGCAGCGATTCATAATAATAAATATGCTCCTGCCCGGATTCGAACCCGGGCCGCCCGCGTGCAATGCGAGCATTCTACCACTGAACCACCGATGCTATATTGAAATTCTATGCAAAGCTGGTATTCGCAGTGCTGGTGATCTACTTGAATTTGTTGGGATAAATGTTTACTATTATTTCCATAATTTTTTATGCGCGATTAAGGGGTCTAGCACATTTACTTTTCGAAATACAGGGTGTTGAAATTTTGAAAATTTGAATGTTTCAATTCGATAACTTTAAAATGGATGGATAAATTGATTTGACATTTGGCAGGTTGTTTTTAAATGTAAAAGGGCATATTTTGATAGAAATAGTAGTTTGTGCAACTAGTGTGGATATGATGGCCATATCGCACGAGGACGAAGTTTGAGCACGCCGCCGTAGGCGGAGTGCTCAATCGTGTGCGATATGGACAATCCACACGAGTCGAACAGCATATTTTTTCTACGACCCACTTAAGAAAAAATCTAGAAAATAAAAATTTCCATAAACTGTAATATAACTTCAAATTAAACATTTTACAATTCAATTTTATGTTTCCACTAATTTTGTGGTAAACGTACAGTTCTTGAATGTCGAATTTGTATAATGCTACGGTTTCATTTTTTAAATATACGATGCTGTTATTAGTAGATGTTGCCAGTCGGACTCCCTCATGAATTATTTAAAAATAAAATTAACAATAAAAAAAATCTTCCTCAGGGGGAATTTAACCCGGGTATACTGCGTGGTATGCTTACTACTCAACCACCAAAGAATATGCAAATCGTTTATCTATAACGTCAGATGTATTACATAATTTTTGCTTAAAAGGAACTAAAGTTCCTACCGTGTGTCCCGCGACACGTTCTACCTTTTTCAAATACGGGGGCATAGCTTTGGACGGCAGCATTTTTCACTGCCACTGTCATCTTCCAAACAGTAAATTTCAATTAAACGCCATTATACTTTCGATATCGCACCTATGGAGAAACAGTTACACAATTGCAAACATTTTCAAAAATTAGATAATGATGTCAGATTATTCCTGAAGCTCAACTCTATCCGGTATAATAAAAAAAGAATTGTAGCTTGCTACAGATGGTGGATATATCGTACGGCATGGTCGTTAATTGCTGATACTTACCGTGACAAAATTAGTTATAGTGGTAAATGGATTTAAGTAGAAATTAAATTCGGCCGCTCGTTCAATAAGAAAAAAAAAACCACAACTGAAGCAAGCGTAAACCCTCAAATATCCATTTCTGTGAAAAGACCTACTCAAGTTTATTTAACAATAATATTTCTCCAAAATATCATTACGATAGTTTGATTTGAAATTACGAATTTGTTTTGAGTTCATGTTCCATCGAGTACCTACAAATTCAACCATAAATTTGTATTTCAGTCCCCTTTCTTGTTATCGTAATTCAGAAAAATAAGCAATGATGCTTTTGTAACTTTTTCCTAAATTTCTTAGACTTAAGAGAGGTTATTTCGCAAGAACACGTATAATTACACTTTAACCCTAGAACCTAGAACCACAAGGTGGAATGAGTGGAACAATTTCCACAATGTGGGGTCGCGGGTGACCCATTTCTATTTTAGAAAAGTAAACACGATTGTAACGTTTTTCAAGTTGATTTTCAAAAAATATATTTAGTTTTTCTATTTTTCAACATAAAATGTTTGTGAGACCAAAAATAAAATAAAAAAACATACAGGGAGAGTTAAACATAAAAAGTTCTTATTTTTGAACTACCTTTTATAGGGTGACAAATATTACACGTTTACACTCTGCATTAGTTAAATCTTCACTTTAGGCTTAATCACATTAAAAATATAGAAACGCACTTTGGATTTGGTACATTTTAACTTTTAACCTTACCCACTACAGAATGATAGAATCGCACTTTGGATTGGAATATATCCACTCTTAAATAACAGAATTGCACTTTGGATTGGGTCCGAATTTGGAACACCTAGTAAACTTTAAGAGAAGTACACATGTATACATTTTTATTAAGGAAATAAACAACAAAATAAACAACAAAATGTAAAAAATTGTTACATAATTATGTATTATTGTATGAACAAAAAAAGTATGGCAAAACTGGCAAAAACAAGAAAAAATGTATGGCAAATACAGACGAATCAGGAAAAAATACTATTGAATTATTAGAGCCTTCTTTGCTAAAGCTGGCCGTCCTCTCTTCCTTTTTCGACCGAGGGGTACACTTTTCGCTTCGATGGGCACCTTTGCATGTTTCATAATAACTAACAAACCAAGAGAATGTTCGCATATGTACTGTTTCAAAAAACTTGAGCAAGTGCATCGAGACGTCACGTTATCATTTTCAGAATACAACGTTATTTTCGCTATTTTCTGAGATTTACGAAAAGTATCAAAACATTCCCATTTCAAATTGGTATCTTTCCAAATTTGTACATCTTCTTGGGTCATGACTTCTGTATCATTACTTGATTTTGTATAAAAAATTGTTTTTTCCTCTTCTTTCTCTTCAAACAACTTCGGTTTTAATTTCACCCATTGATAAGCTTCTGTCCAAATTTTTGTTGTTAATTTTATAGTTGTAGCAAACGGTTTGTTATTGGGATTTTGTGGATTGCGTTCGTACGACCATTTTTCAACCAGAGAAACTCTCAAAACTTCCAAAAACTGACCTACAGGAAGTCGTTCTCTTAGGGTCTGTTCTTTTTTTATGACGGAATTTGTTGATTCCAGTCCATTATTGGTGCTTGGAAATTGATCACTTGCACCCTCGTACCAAAATTGGTTTTCTCCTAGCCACGTCTTTTCGAAATAATTTAAAAAGTCCTTTATACTTTGGTTACCATCACCCGCATCATGCCATTTTTTCAGGAATAGGCTTATAGCAGCTGTAAAAGTCTTATCGTCTATGCTAAGTTGTAGGGCATGAATATCTCGAATAATTAAATTTTTTTCTTTTATATTCCGGATCTTTGACTCAATGTTTTTAAAAACATGAAAGAAACACTGAATTCTTCGAGATGGTATTCCATATACTGCTTTAAATCCATTTGTGATTGCAACAGAAGCATCTGCGAGCAGCACATTTGGTTCCCAAATAGTTCCATGCAAACTTGAACACGATTTTTTTAATGCATTAAATATAAAGGCGAAATCAACTTCTGTTTCGCTGTAACATACTGCAATAACAAGTGGGTGGAATACTCGGCAAATATCTGATGTTCCAACTATCAGGACAGGATAACCCTGCCAAATCAATTTGTATGTGGCGTCAGTTTGGATTTTTTTGGTAACTGCTAAAATTTGCAGAAGTCTTTTGGTGGATAAAACAATTTTCAAATCCTGGTTTTGCGAGTCTGTGTCATCAATTTCGATTTTAAAATCTGAAAATGGAAATATGGTATTTTATATAAATAATATAAATAATAAAATAATACTTTACCTAAAACAAACGGCTGATCCTCATCACTTGGAATTGTTGAGTTCGTTATGCACCAGTTCTGCAGTTCTCCGGCAGAAATGGTAGACGGTCCAAGGGCTTTTGACCGTATAGAAGTCAAAAAGGTTTTTAATTGTGATTTTGCAGGTGGTCGTTCACTCCGACTACGGAAGGCTGCAATTATGGCATTGGGTTTTTTGATGCCGTCTTTATAAAGCTCACGCACTAATAACTTAGCAGACGATGAAAGCCCCCTACTGTTAACTACTACATGATTGGCATGCTTATCTTCTGTCTCAAAAAGAGTTACTTTCATACTCTCAGAGTGATACAAAAGATACCTTCCCGCAGGACATTCATTCTGCCTGTATTTTCCTTCTGTACATCTGAAGGTGACCTTTAAACCTTCTAATGATGTATATGATGTAATTTTCTTCCAAATGTTTCCTTTTTCTATAAAGTCCTCAGCGTATTTTGCACTAAAATGGAAAAAAAACAATTCAGAAAATTTTTCGTGTAGACATAAAATGGCAGATTCACACTTTGACTTACCTGTTAAAGGTCGTTTGTTACCGCCAAACTTTCTTTTTCGCGGGCTTACGTTTTGCAAGTATTGCATTGTCGTTTTTAGATTCAGATTCATCCGATTCAGAGTCATCGACGATAAATTCTTTACAGGTCCTCATTATTACACGTGCATGCATATACGAGTGCTTTACGCGTGCATGCCAAAGCCCGAACTGCAAACATCGTCGTTACGTCGTATTTCGCGCACGCTTGACTGTATTACTCAATGCACAAACTTACGCTTCAAGTGCAATCTATCGTTTTAATGTGCAATCTATCGTTTCAATGTGCAATCTATCGTTTCAAAGTGCAATCTATCATTTTAGTGTGCAAACCGTTTTTAAAGAGCGAGATACAATATTTTAAAGTGAATTAAGTTTTTTTACAGTCGAAAATTATTACAATAAGTTAAGTCTGTTATTTTCATGTTGTAGCAGATTTAATATAGGTTAATGTTATTTTCTTAAAGTGCATTTTGTCTATCAAGAGTGGCATATATTATTTTATGTGCATCACCTTTAATTAATGTTTTAAAGATTTTTTTTAATGTTCATTCGTTTCTTTTTAAGGCGATTTTAGTCTTTTTTAAAGTGAGTTTAATTCCCACCCCAAATAAAACTAGAATAGAAAGGGGTATTATTTAAGGCTTTACAATCTTCACAAATGCTGAACTGATGTTCTGCACACATATTTTTTGCAACAGGTTGCTGTTCGTCTAGATATCCCAGGTAATTCACTGCATAAAACTTGTTACGTTAATAACAAGGTGGGGTCAAAAGCTGAAATGTAGTTGCAAACACTACTAAAAGTGGAGTAATTCAAAAACGCGCACGTACACCCACAAATACCAATCAGTACTGAAGGTAGATAGAAACACGACTCTACAGTTTTTAAATAGCAGCGCGAATGCCCAAAACTATATGTGGTAGGGTTGCCGGCGACCCCACCTTGTGGTTCTGGGGTTAAATACAATTAATTGCATAGTCTTCAATCAATAACTGTTTCCTTATTTACTGAGAAAAACCAAAATTAAATTCAATTCATAAACTTCAAAAACCAAAATTAAATTCAATTCATAAAGTTCAAATGTGTTTGCTGAACAATTGATGATTTTGCAATTTAATTAAATAAATTAAGTAAATGTGAACGCGGATCTGCGCTGGGAAAAGAAGATACAGAGATATTTATCTCAATCGATCGACAGCCCAACCAAAATTGGTAACATGTCCGTTCAGCAAATAAATTCAATGGACGACTTATGGTTCGAGATGTACAGCAGGTAGTACGCCAATTACTTAGATGTACTAGACAAGTGAGATAGCGATATCGATTGTTCAATATCGACCGCTATTGGTTAAGCATATTCGAGTAATCTCTCTTATTTTCTGCATTTATTTTATCAGTATAATAATTAATTAATGACCAATACTCATAATAATTTATTTGTCTGACAAATGGTTGTCGATCGTGAGGAATTATAATATACATAGGCTCATTTTAGTATAAGTAACTGACGAATACTGTAGAAGTATTAAACAATGTTAAAGATGAGCCAACAACAAGTACCAATCCGCTATATATTATCTCCTAATATTGGCTTCACTCAAGGCACTAAGTTTAATGTTCTCTCAGGTGACTTTTTAAAAAGAGCAAAACTTAGTCAGTTTGTCTAGGATGTAAATAGATGGGATCCCTTTTTTTGTATATGATATAATATTGAATGATGAGGTAACATTTACGAGAAAAAGAAATTTCAATTACATAAATGCTCAACACCTGCTGTAGATATTTGCTGTAAGATGTAAAAAATGCATTAAAGCAAGAAAATATATTTTGAACATCTAATTTGATATTAATTTTTCGCTTTTGCTATTGATTTAGGTTGATTAACTACACATAGATTCAAAAGTTTTGCATCATCTTCTTCGGATGCGAAGAAATTTTTTTGCGCTAACAATATTTTTTTGGCTTGTTTATCAATGTTTACCATTTCAATATGTTCCACATTTTTTGCAATATACAGATGTTTACAGTTTTTGTAAAATACAATTTTTAGTGCGATCATTTTAACATTCAAGGCATTTGATTTTTACGATTATAAGTGCAAACATGAATCGTCAAGTCATAAGTGAGATTGACCGTGCAAGAATAGTGGCTTTAGTTAAAGAAGGTCATTCTCAAAGGTTCGTGGCAAACACAGTTGGCGTTTGGCAAAGTGATGTGTCTCGTGTATGGAACCGGTATCTCCAGACCAATTCTCTTCGTGATAGACCTAGAAGCGGTAGAAATTGTGTTACTAATCAGCGGCAGAACCGCTATATCCACTTAACTATCCGAAGAAACTCGACCATGGCAATACCAGCACTCCAAAGAGATATGAGACATGCGTTGGGTGTTCAAGTATCGATCTCGTCATTACGAAGACGAATACTTGCGACAGGTTTGAGGTGTCGCCGACTAATAAGAGTACCCAGACTACAACCTGAGCACAGAGTTCGCCGACTACAGTGGGCTCAAGAACACGCGGCCTTGCCTGAAGAATTTTGGAATTCGGTGTTTTTTTCCGATGAGACAAGGATTTGTATGGTACAAGATAGCCATCGAATACGTACGTGACTGGATCCAACGAGAGTTGCTCAGCTTGCCCATGCTCGCCCTGTGCCGCCCTTCAGAGGAGGAAGTGCTATGTTTTGGGCTGGTATCATGTTAAATGATCGCACATAATTAATTCATGTGGAGGTAACGATGACTGGTGATAGGTATCTCAGAGAGATTCCACATCCTCACGTGAGACTATGGCGCGCAGCTGTTGGCAATTCCTTTGTTTTTATGGACGATAACGCCCGACCTCATCGAACCAGAGCTGTAAATGAGTATCTTGAAACTGAAGGGATCAATCGTTTGAACTGGCCTGCCCTATCTCCTGACATGAATCCCATAGAACATGCTTGGGACATGCTTGCCAGGGCAGTGGCAGCACGCAGAAATCCACCCAGGAGTGTACAAGAGCTTGTTCATGCGGCCCAAGAAAAATGGCAAAATATTCCTCAACATAATATTGATAATTTGGTAAACAGCATGGGCAGGCGACTTCAAGCTTGCATAAATTCTAGAGGTGGAAATACTCTTTATTGAAAGTTCTCAAGCAGGTTCTCACTCAACCTTTTCTTTAAAAAGAATCATTTTGTATTTAATTTATTTAATTTCTAAGAATACTTTTTATGTTTAAAGCAAGTTTATTAGTGGATAATAAAAATTTTTGACAAATATACACGCTTTTTTTTAATTGAAACTAATTATTTGATTAATCTCTGATCCATTTATAATGAACACATTTTTTTTCGGAGATTTAGGGTGATGTAAAACTTTTGAATCTATGTATATTTATCAATTTCGTATTTTTAAACAGCTTTTATAATTTATGTCAACATATTTTCACGTTGTTTCAGTATTTAAGCTGTATGCAATTAGTAGTAGACTGGATGCTTTATTAATATATCTTATCAATGATATATCAAGAACATCCATTCTTATGGAAAATCGGAAGTAAATACAATATCGTCTAGCTTAGAACATGCACGTCACATGCAAGCTGGCATTCGATTGTGATCTAAAAAATACACTTTCATAAACTTGGGTATATCTACTTAAAAAATAATTGAATTATGGAAAAAATATTAAAATAAAAAAGTAATTTACGCATAAAGTGGTGAGTATACTTATTTTCATAAATGGGCTCCTTTATGCATATGCTGCATACAATATTTTTCCTAATAATCAAATAATAAAATCAATATAATTATTTGGACTACTTTGAATGAACTAGGTACTGTAAATTACAATTAATTACGAATGCAAAAGAATTTAATTGGATTTTTTTTTCATTTCGAAATGATTTCTAAATTAAATCAAAACGGATTATTGATACTATGAACAAATTTGTAAACGTCAAATCAGTTGCAGTTCATGTGCTGTAAAAGGTGATTTGATATTTATTTCCGAATAATTGCACTAATGAACTATGTTTTGGAAAGCATGAAATGAAGTTAACGTTATCGTTAACTTTTTTAGACGTCCTTATTTCAACTGCCACTGCATTTCAGCATGCATAATTGTACTAAGGTAAATTAACTCAAGTGAAGTTATGTTTTTCAAAATTAACTACATATGAAAGTAAATTTGGCAAATACTTGTGCTGTATAGTGTTTTTTTAAATAATCGAAAAAAATGTAATTTACGAACAAAAGATGTCAGTAGCATCCCAACAATTCACAACAAATTACCTACGTATTCACTACCCATTAACCGCTGTATGATGCTGATAATAACAATGTTGGATTCTAACATTGGATAAACGCCCAATTAGGCGTATGTACACGCGTCTCTATGCTGCTGTTTTCGACAAGCAGCGCAACCTTGTTTAAGGTCACGTGGCTAACATATGCCCTTTTTACTTGGTGACCCGCTGGGAATGTTTCGTGTTTCCCACACGTTAAGTGCCGCTTTCTGATGAGATGTGCGTATATGTGGAATTAGCCAATTATTATGAATTTTCGAGACTTTTCCATTTAATTCGTAACTTGAAACCGTAGAAAGGATCAGTAACACATGAATTAATATAAAGGAATTGCAGTAGTAAGATTTTTTTGGTCCAAAAAACTTGGGATGTGATCTTTTCAAGTATTTCTAATGTTTTTTCTCTTATTTTTGGAAATGAAAACCACAATAATGTTTTTTTTATTTTTTTATTTCGACGTTTCGGTAGCGCTCCAGCTACCTTTGTCAAGATTAAATAATGATAAAATAATTTTAAGTCCGTATCTGACACAACGAAAAAAATATGACAACTAGACAATCAATAATATTTTGAAGTTTAAGACTTCAAAACTTTGTTGTAAAATTTTATTAAGGTCCATTCATAGTAGATCAAATCTCTGGTAAAATGTGAAATAAATATTTTATTTTATGACATTCCAAAGATATGATAGTCTACTAGAAATGGAATCCAGTGAAGTGCACGTTCCAGGAACGGTTTTTATTGGGATAGCGCTTTTTTCGCTTATTTTGGAAATGTTGTTAATAAAACGCGTTTGTTGTTACTTTTACTTTTTCAAAATATGTATGACTCAGTTTGGTGATTTTGTGTATTAAAGTGTGTATCGATTAACAACTATTCCAATGATAAATCATAAGAAAACCTGGATAAAAATTTATGATGCTATCCTGATAACGCAGGTAATTGATTATTGGAAATTTCTCTTTCTAACATTGGTAACCAAATTTGACTACATTCGGCTGAAATACTAGCTACACATTTATCTGCATTTAGTTGTATCAAAGCACTTTCTTTGATTTTTCGTCTTTTATTATTGGGCTCTTTCAATATTATTTTTGTCGAATAATAACGTATTGGTTTTTCGAATAAGCCCACTTTCTATCATCACAAAATAAATCCAATATCCTGTTTTCCCTTTTCTGTTTGTCGATCTGACGGGACATTTCGAATAAACATAGAGAGACATGTCCAGAGGCACTTTATTTTGCGGTTTGATATGAAAAGGAATGGGTATGTCGTTTAATCTGTTAATCTCCCTATAGATATCTAACCGCTATAGTTTCTCACAATGAAAGCCTTGAATGAGCTTTCATCCAAAAAATGTATCCATATATCCTTGATCGGAAAAACATTTTTAAAACAATATTTTAAACATGATAAAAATATTTTATAACTTTTTATTTACTCATGTTAGGTCATTAACCATATATCATTCTTACATATTCTTACATTCATATATAATTATATTTTCTAGTATACCACTACACCACAGTATAGAAACGAACGTTCGTTCCTATACTGTGACTACACCAGAATCTTCAGGATGTGAGTAGGTTAGGTTAGGTTGAGTTTGTGGTGAGTGGGTCTTTGAGGCCCTCCACTGCGACTCACAAGAGTCTATTGTGGCTCACACCTATTCAGATTTCACCAAACAAATTCAGCTTCTTAACAAGGCCGATTATTTTATTTGGTGAATGATATTTCAGGTCCGAGGGCGAGAGAGACCCTGCCAAACATCAGATACCTGATTCGAGCCGCGGCGGGGCAGGCACAAATTATATGCTCTGCTGTTTCATCATCTTCCAAACAAAGACGGCAAGTCGGATCTTCCGAATGTCCAAGTTTTAGTATATGATGATTCAGATGACAGTGGCCTGTTAAAAGGAATGTTAGACAACGAAGGTCATGCCTGCTATGGTTTAACATTTGTTTGGAGACATACTTCGAAGGATGTATAAAAGCCTTTGAATGAACCAATCCTGGTAAATTATGCCAGAAGTCTAAAGCTCTTCTTGCTGTCCAGGTATTTAGTGTTTGTTTGGCAAAACTTATTGCGATGCCAATTGTAGGTTCTGGTCCGATAGAAACAAGTGCGGCACCCTTCCTTGCAAGAAAGTCTGCCTTCTCGTTTCCTTCCATGCCAGAATGGCCAGGGATCCAGACCAGCAATACTTTATTGAGTTCTCCTATTGAGGAGTGCCTTTTTTGGCAGTCTAAAACCAATTTCGACGATACACGGCGAGAGCTAAGTGCTTTTAAAGCCGCTTGGCTGTCCGAGAAGATTTTTATTGTTCTATGTAAGAGATTTGCTTGCTCCACTCTCTCGACACATGAAACAATGGCGTAAATTTTCGCCTGAAATACGGTTTCATAGGATCCTAGAGAGGTTGAAATTTCTGTCCTAGGTCTGCGTATACACCTGCACCAGAGCCTGAGATTGTTTTTGAGCCGTCTGTGTACCAACAGCTGTCTGCTCTCAATAATTCATCCTTACGGAGGACCCATTCATCTCTATTTGGAATAAGGACGGTGTAAGGCAGATCATAGTTTACTGTTTTAGGCATTATGTCAGAGGTCATTCCCAGAATACTGTGACTTTCACTGTCCGCTAGTATTCTGCTTCGTTCTGCATAAGCCTGATTTGTGCATTTAGAAATATGTACAATTCTGTTTGCTGTCCATCTGGCTTTTTTTTCCAAAAATATATGGAGAGGAGGTAGGTCCTGAAGGATTTCCATGGCTGCTGACGGTGTGGAGCTGATAGCACCAGTGATTGCTAGACAAGAAGGTCTCTGTAAACCAGAGAGCTTTGCTGAGTAACTGTTTGATCTATGTCTACTGCCCTTCGATACTATAAAATTAGCTATGGCTGAGCAAATAATTTTTCAAGTTCTTCTAGCCTCAAGCATTCACTGTTAATGCACAATAACAGACTGTACAATATAATATAAGATCTCAACGAAGTGAGCTTTCAATACTTTGGTTAGGCGTCACCCAAAAATGCGTTTCAGCTGCTGTCTTCCTTTTATTCCAATGTGTCCTGGAATCCCCAGGATAGTGGAGAAGTAATTCATGCTTGTTCATAAAGTTTTTCCATCTATATTTAATCTTAATCTAAATATCTGGTGATGACCCTGGTCCGCGTTTGACG
>CAJUYH010002679.1:38304-55380 GCA_910591685.1 Galerucella tenella
TCAGGATGGGATATAGGACGGGTATTTATTGAAATAATCACGTATTTCCACATAGCATCAAGCGTCTTTCGACACGAATATAATTTATTGATCCATGAAAAATATGCCGAGTGCAAAATTTTACAAATACTTTTTCTTACGATTAATGCAAAATATCCATGATGTTTGTTTTGATTATCAAAAATTATATCAAATGCAGTATAAAATTAAATAAAATGTAAGCAACCGAATTAAACATAACTTATTCATTATTTTAATACATTTCGGATATAGGTCTGGTGAATGGGATTTCTGATGCTTTAATGGGATAAAATTGATTTTAATTCTTTCAAATTAAATGATTATAATTTCTTCCCTTCGATATTATCATTATTTTTCCGAGTAGGTCAAGTTTTCATCTAATTTATTTTTTAGTGGGACACTATGTGTGGTCCAGATTTTGTAGCATCCCAAGCAACTTGATTACAGTATTTGTTGCTTGTTTCATCGTCTTTGGAAGATAAATGTATTAATAGCTGATGGTTCTCAATTAAGTTGATTTTAAAATCCTATGGTAACAAAAATAGTGAATCTTTATATTTGTCTATAAGACTTGTGAATTAAAATCATCCCATCCACCTTCTTATGAATATTGTGTGTCCCTTAATCTCTTCTACTTTAGGCCAAATACAAAAAAGCATTCATAACAAGCAGTCAATCATCATTTTCTAATTGAATTTTTTTTTGAATAACATCAAATTGTTTCCGAAAATGGTGGTTAATTGATAAAATCGAAATACATCCTCAATTTTTAATCCAATCACACAATATTTTCTGTCCGATTTTAACACCACCCTTTCATTATTCTCTCCAAGTCTTTTTTTCTCCACTCAAAATCCCGATAAATCCTCTGCCTAATTTTCACGCACGAAAAAAAAAAGATTTCTCCAAAATTTCCAATTTAATTATTTATTTGCGGTGTTTTTTATTCTACTTAAACACGTGTCAAACATTTATTCAATCTATAAAGACATTACAAATTATTTTAAACATATCTACTTGCTTTCATGCTTGGATGGCTTCATGGTTCAATTTTATTTAGGGACACACTGTATATAGCCTCGAAAGTATCTGTCACACAAGAAAGATTTTGAGCAATTAATGATAAGTTCTCGGTACATCCCACAATTCAAAATAATCCGGTGGGTTTTGCTATTTGTACCTTGCTGGTCCCAACCAAGAACACCCAAATAATTGACAACTAGCAAGCACGATAACAAGAACGAAAATAGTACCAAAAAGCGCATAAACTACGCATAGGTGGACCAAAGAAAAGACGTACAGTGCCTTGTGACACCACTTGTTTGGTTCGAAGAGCGTCGGTGCATAATCTGGCCAGAGTATATTGAATATCCAGTAATTGCCCAACGCAAACCAGGCGATGAGTAGAAAGGTTAGAGCAAGTGATGCTATTTTTGAGACGATTGATGTTGCATCAGAGCCGGAATTAGCTGTTCGGGATGTATAAAACTGCGACCACAGTGTTAAAGCCATTTTTATACAGCCGACGCTTCCGCCGACAATCATGTAAATGGGGATGTTTGGTTCTCGTGGACAATCTCGTAAAAAGTGGATACCTAAAATTCAAAAAAAATCTTATTTCTAATTATATAGAATGTGGAAAGCATTCGTGGAATGAAATTATTGGTTGCCTTAGTTCATTGAATATTAGAAAATGTTGGGACACGTCAACTTTTGAGTCCAACATAGTGATTTACGTAAGTCTAGAACAGACGGTACTTTTTTGTTTTTAATGGAACACACTGTATATTCTCCAGATCTCTATAAGCTGGTTTTAACAAACTATAACATTTATGGTCTCTTATGAGTAATACGCAAAAACAACCAACTCACCATTTAGCTCTTACCCAGGCAGCATGGGTACGTGATTATGACGTGATTAATTGAGAATTTTCCGTCAGTCACGTCACTGGTACCTCTCCATTATTAAGACTAAATAATTTTGGTTTAGTAAGCTTTTTCCCTATAGACTACATGCACTGTGTTTGTTTGGGAGTAATGAAATAACTTATATCATCTTGGCTAGGTGGAAACTTGAATATCAGGTTAAGTGCTAGGTTTAGTAGTTTGTTGAATTTAAACAGATATATTCCTGTTATTCCTGTGGAATTTAACAGAACACCTAGAGGATTGGATGAAGTTGCACGATGGAAAGCAACGGAATTTAGGATGTTCTTATTGTACTTAAAAATAATATTGATTTAGCAATATACGAACATTTTTTACTCCTCCACTATAGTATTTCCATTTTATCTAGTGAGTATCATATTTCAACTCAAATCTCTCATTGGGAGTCCTAATAAACCTTTGCAGCAAATACATCGGCGTATAATAGAACTAAGTTATTCATTAAGCTCTACACTCAGAAATCACTCTTTGCAATTCTTTTATGAACATTTTGATGGGCCCTTGCCCCAAGAATATCATATTTATGAACAATATAAAAAAATGTATTTCAGTAATGGTATAACCCTTTCAGTAGCACAAGAATTGCTATACCGGTGTAAAAAAGCATCGTAAAACCAACCAGTTTTAAACTAGGTATAAATTCTGGTATAACTTTATACCCAGAATAACTATACCTAGTATAAATCTCTCTTGTAAAACCGGCCCTTAGATGATAAAACTTTAGTTTCACTACCCCTTCTTCATTATAATAATTAAAATAAATCACCATCTAAGCATTCCAATCCAAGCACAGTATCCGCAGAGCACACAAAAGCTGAATGTTTGGGCGGATATTTTAGGTCCTTTTTTTATTGAGGGGAACTTAAATTTCGCCAAATATTTAGACTTATTACAAAATCAAGTGATTCCTGCAGTTCTCCTTATACCCGGTGTTGATCTCAACAGAATTTGGTTTCAACAAGATGGTTGTCCAGTCCATCATTCAAGGATAGTGATAGAATTTTTAAGGTTTACATTCCCTGAAAGAATAATTAGTACTAATGGTACAATTAAATGGCCTTCAAGATCACCTGAACTAGCTCCAAATTATTTTTTTTTGGCGGGATTTTAAAAAAGTAGCATTTACCAACATGCATTTGAAAAAGCTAATAATTTAAATTCAAATTTGGTGGTTTATTTGAGCACTTAATTCATTCAAATTATGTTTACCTTTAGAATAGATTTTTATTTCAATTTTTCCAAGAAGTTTATATTTTATGTTTAGAATAGGTGTAGGTACCCACTTATTTCATTTTTTCAATTCAATTTATTAATGGAAGGGATTTTTAGTTGATTAATTATGGTTTTCTCAAGAAATACTGTTTTATTTTCAAGTTACAATGGCTGAAATAGTATCCTATTGTAGTTAGAAATTAATTGTCAACTTGGTCAGAAACGATCAAGTTGACAAAGATGAATGTTAAAATGTACAGATTACGTAATAACGATTGTATTTTTTTATTTCTTTAACACCCTCACTCCTTCCATGTTGGGAACATACTGAATACTAATAACTAGTGAATTCTCTTTCCCTCTGTAAAAGACAATCAACATTTGGCCAGCATCTGGAACTAAGTACACGCCTCGATGCGCGCATAATTATTCTTTCTCTCTCTTTCAAGCTGTTTTTCTCATATTTTCCCTGTCGTACTTGAGTAATCAGAACGGTTTGATAAGCTTTTTCGCAATCTGAATATCCTTGTATATGTAAGTAATTTTATTTGAAGTCTAATTAGATGAAATTTACCAAGTACCATCTGTTTATAACAGCTTTTGTAAAGTTTATGTTTACTTTCTATTAAATTAGGAATTGTGATTCTAGTTTTTCATGTATAACCATTATTATTATTAACACATAAGGTAAATGTACCTTTCACCGACCTTGCAGGTTTTACCGACTATCATACATTTTCGTACATATTTTAAGAGATACGCCATAGTTTAAGTGTTTGCGCACTGCCCAAAGTTGTTAACTCTTCCTTTTACTCCCTGATCCAAATTTAGCATTTATCGTTTATCAAGGAGAGAGTAAGCACGTTATTGTAGGTTACCTTACGTAGAAATCCTAATATATTGCAGTTTGATTTTTGTGATTTGCGAAGTCCGTGAAGTAAGTACCTTGATTAAGTGACTATATAAGAGTACAAAAAACATCTCTGGTCCTTTTTTTGCAAAAATGTGAGGATGAAATAACTTAATTTTCGGAATTTATTTGATAAGAACATCGGTCGGTAAAATGTGCATTATAATTTACGTTCACTCTATCACCGACCATCGGTCGGAAATTAGGTACAGGGTCTGGTTTATTTTAAAACAGTTTTTAAAGCTTATTTTTTGAAAAATAATTATAGCGGAATAACTTTTGTAGTTTATATTTATGTTATAGCATGGAGAGTATTCACCGACCGGCAACTAGTTGAGTGAAATGTTTTAAATGTCATCTTAAAACTGCATGTTTTTCATATTTAATCTTGTTTAGGTAATATTTGTCAGTATTGTTTTTATGAAGTCTTGATGTCAAATGTGGGACAAATTGAAAGTATGATATACTTTTTCATTAAGGTAAATTCACGTTTCGAGAAATTATCCATTAATTCACTAAAAAACTGTTCCTTTTGTTAGCAAATCGCAAAAAATTGATGGTCGGTAATTGGGTTCAGTAAATTTATTCGTTTCCGATTACCGACTGGCTCAGTCAATAATGGTTATTTTTGGTATTTGATAGCTGTAAGTATGTGTTATGATGAGAGAGTCTTCCAAATTTACATATGGGTATTTTGTTTCAGTTTAATATTAAACTGACCAAATTGACCAGCCGATCAATGAATAACGCCAATAGGGATAAGAAGAAAAAAAATTATATTGAAGAAACTTTGAGCTTTGCAGTCCATAAAAAACGGATTATCCATTGCACAAACTTCACATACATTCAAAATACCAAAAACAACGTTGGTGGATAAAATACACAATAAATATCCAGCAGGAGCGACATCTGGTGTCCACTGTATTTTCTCGCAAGCAGAAGAGCAAATAGTTGTGGATTGGATTTTATACCTAGAAACTGTTATCCAAAAATCAGTTGCTGGAAACTGTGGCTGAGTTAGCTCGTCTCCTTAAAAGACAAAATAATTTTAAAAATGGAATACCGGGTCGACACTGGTACGAAAGTTTTTTCAAAAGACACCCACAACTTGCTCATAGAGTTTCACAGAATCTCACAAAACCTAGGGCAAATATAACGGAACAACAAATTCGTAGATGTTTGGACGTGTAACAAATTATATAAAAAAAAATTAGAGGAACTTTTGGAAGATCCTAGAAGGATTTTCAATTGCGACGAATCTGCTTTCTTCCTCAGTCCAAAAGAAAAATTTGTAATAGTCAGTAAAGGATCAAAAAAGGTTTATACAAGAATCCCAAATGATGAGAAAGGATGCCTTACCGTGCTAGTTAGGTACTATTTCAGGGGATGGGAGAATACTGAGGCCCACAGACCTATTTCCTTATAAACGAGTTCCAGCGAATATCCTGTTAAAAATGCCGGGAGGTTGGGGCATTGGCAGATCAGAGACAGGGTGGATGACGAGAGAATGTTTTTTTGAATTTATCACCAATGTTTTTTATGATTGGCTTCTTGTTAACAATATTCCACTGCCAGTAATACTATTTATGGACGGCCATTCCTCACACCTCACTTTGCCCCTCACGGAATTTTGTAAAGCTAAAGTTATTATTTTAATAGCATTATTACCTAATTCAACGCATCGTCTACAACCCTTGGATGTAGCAGTTTTTCATCCCGTAATGGTTGCATGGAGGGATCAATGGCGACTAGAAAATAATGGTGTAAAACTGAAAAGAGAAGACTCTGCTTCCCAATTAAATGTTTTCCTTCAACGGGGTGCTACTGTCGAGACCATTCGGAACGGTTTCCGAACTTGTGGATTATTTCCGTTTAATTCAAATAATATTGATTATTCGAAACTGCTTATCCAGGTAACTGAGAATAAAGGAATAAACAACACTCCAACAGTTGATATGGAAAGTTTATCTTTTATCAGATCTCATTAGTTATTTAAATGTAATTTATCTGAACCTGAACAGTGTAAAATCCATTATAAAACAGTTTTATTTGGCTTAATCATAACTTTATTCTGATTCCAAGTCCTTCTGAGAGACTTGGTCTGTTATTCGTATATTTTGCACCCTTATTATATTTCTCCTGTTTTTATTTCCTGGTCGTTAATTGGTACAAAATTGATCGGTAATGGGAACGTATATTAACACGGGTCGGTAAAACGGTCATGGATTCGAAATGTGAATTAATAATTTTTTATGTAGTTTTAGAGCATAACAGAATTTTTTTAAAGAAAATACTCTTTTTTGCTGAAGTCTAGAAATGTCAACCTTTTCATTAAAAAATAATTGTGTAACCTAATAACGGCATTTTGCTTATTGAAAAATATTTAATACTTTCAAACCTTAAGAAGTCGGTGAAAGGTACATTTACCTTATTGGGAATATGAAATTATAAAATATTAGAGAAAGGGGTGTCGACTATACCACAAGGAGCATACAGAACATATCTCAAAATGCATAGCGCTTCTTTCTTCCTTCCAAAAATGTTCTGCAAACCAATTGGAGGACCTGTGTTACCTCGGAAAATAGTGTCAAGGGTGAATCGAGTATATTCTCATGACCAGGGGAGAATTTGAGAATATCTTATGCGACATAATTAAAATGACACTGCACTTCGAATATATTATGGTGTACGGAGGTGCATCTAAACCGCAACCACTGCAAAACCACCTCAACAACCTTCACTGAGAAAGGAAAACTTTATCTTCAAAGCCGTTAAGCTTTTATTGAATAAACAAGAAAAGGAGATACCAGACAAAGCAAAAATGACTTCAATAGTGTACGGGCACCTGGCAGGAAATATTGAGGTTGGATCCTGAGATGGATGTACACTGCTATGGTGAGATCAAACTTATGAAGCCGCTGAGTGCTGTAATAGGACTAGCCTATTGCCGATGAGAGAAAACCTCTCCAAAATTCAAAGACTAGCGCTAATATACATTACAGTAGCACTGAAAACATGCCCAACAACGGTTATAGGAGTAGTTCTTAACTTCATGCCACTATATATGGTGGTGGGGAGTGTTGCAGAAAAGAAATATATAGACTAAGTATCTCGTTTTCTAGAAATCTGGAAGCCTAGGACATGCTAATGTATAATGAGAAAGTAAATAGGAAAGAGGAAATAGGACTGAAAGGAGTTACTAGTCGCCGAGAAGGTACAATGAACGTCTCCTCAGCATATGCATATACAGGCTGTTTCACGACGAGCTTACATACATTTTTGCTTAGAGACAACCAATTTGTGTTAAATTGTTTAATATTCTCTTCCCTGTGTGACGTCTGGGTCAGAGTCGATCTGTTTATCTTATAGCGAATAAAATCCATGTTCTAGTAATAACTCTGTCACATTCATCATGTATTAAAAGTAAATTTAGATAATCTACATTATTGTAAACAAAAATTAATAAGTTTAAATATGTATTTACCTTGGCCATTGAGTTTTTTGGTCTGGGTGCTCGACATTTCTTTTAAAAACTAATGCAAAATATTCAAACTGTCATAAATCACACGAATCTCTTAAAAACTGTCAAAACATTCTACAGAAAAAATTGGGTCTGCCTACTTGATTATTTAAAAATATAGATTTCTATTGGCCAATTTTTCAGTTTCATAATGAAAACCAGTGTTATAATGAGTATCATTATGAAACTGAAAATTGGCATTTAATTAATAACTTATAGTATGGAAGTAGAAAGAGCTATTTACAATCATTTTTTGAAATTAGGAAATTTTGACATCTTCTTGTTCCAGTTTTTTCAGGCAGTTTTGAAAACTGATGCTCCTATTATCCCTTAATATATGGCGTATATACAAAACAAAAATAGCCTTATATTATAAAACAGTATTAAAATAACATCAATAACAGTAAATTAAAACTAACAACACCTTGTATTGCATGAAAATACAATGAATGGAAAGACTGGTGATAGGTGGGTGTAAATTTCTGGTTCCCGCGTGATGTAACTGCGCGGCTCGGACGCAATTTGAAGTAGAAATCAGCATACCGTGAGTAAGTGTATTGTGATTTCAACGGGTATTCCACACCAGTGTTTTTCAACCTTTTTCATGACACGACCCCCAGTATCAAAAATATTTCGCGACCCCCCAACCCTTTTTTCCATGGTATGTTAGAAAATTGTAATGAAAAATTTTTAGGCGTTTTTAGTAACTTGCAATCTGATATAAACATATAATTAAGTTTTAAGTACGTAAAACATATAATTTTAAATTGAATACGGGGCCAATTGATAACTAACAAACAAAATACATATCAGGTGTATATGTAGATGAATAAAATATATCGTTAGGGCCTTGACTCCCAGAGCCAGCTGTTGGTAACACTAGGAACTAGTGCAGGCTCCGGATGTTAGCAGCAGATTTCGCTGGTAGTCCACGAAAGACCCACAAGTTTCGAGACGTTTCTTTACGCTTCGAGATAATTCTCGCTAGAATGCGCTGGCCTATAAATACGGCGGTCGACCGCGGCCATGGCAGTTTGCAGTTTGATGCAAGAAAACATGAAGACAGCGAAGCAAGTGGAATCAGAAGCAATCCCGATAAGTGGAAACGATTCAGAAGTGTAAATTCATTAACATTGTGAATTCTATTAAAGGAAAAGCGTTGCAGACTCGATTGTTTCGAATCATTTGTGAATATATGGGGACACTACACCGCAATTTGCTTAACTATATTATTATATAAAGGTTGGGTGATTATCAAAAGGCCAAGTACTGACCAGAGTTATGGAACTTCGCGCTGAAATATTACTATATTTATAGCAAGCCAAGTCACATTTCACATATTTTCAAAATTTTTTTTTTCTGACTTATTCAAACATTTAAATAACTTGAATAAAAGTCTTTAAGGGGGCGACGAAAATGTCATCACAGCAGAAGACAAACTCCGTGGCTTAAAGAAAAATTGAATTGTGTTTATCATCCATAAATCAAAACAAGTTTGATTCATTTTCGTCCACACAGTCTTTTATTGAAGAAGTCGGAGGCGAGATCAACATCAACTCATATATATATCTGGTATGAAAATGGAAACATAATTTGAAGAAAGAATTGTGTCATTACTTTTAGATAACGACAACAATTGAACAAAAATATTCTGCTTCATGGGTTAGAGCAAGGCTGCTCAAGTTTTTGAACAGTATGGCCAAACCGATGGGTAAGAAATTTTTGGCGGGCCATTTACGTTTTTTTAAGTTATATTAAATTAAGTAGTCAATGATCCGCCAAAAATTCATACGTTTAATAAAACTTGTGTAATAAAAACATTCAGTATTACAAAATTTGGTGTTTATTAAAATATAAAACAAAGAGCATCATTTGCAAACTAAATAAATAATAAAACTTGTATCTTAAATTAATGTGATTTCTGGCAATGTTTCTGTTGTACTAATTTTTTTATATTGGGTTTTAAATTATATGTTAACAATAACACCAGGTCAGAAATACGTTGCTCCGTAAGTGAAGTGCGGTATTTATTTTTAATATAATTAAGATCCGAGAAAACCTTTTCACACACATATGTTGATCCGAAACTTGATAGGAACTGCAATGCCAGGTCTGTTATTGCAGGAAAGTCTTCTTTTGGCACCAATTTCCAGAAATCTGCAAACTTTTCTGATAAATTTCGTGCTTTCGAAGATATTTTTTCCATAAAAAGGTTTTTATAAGCCACAATGATTTTGCAATTCGTTTAATTCCAACTAAATTTTACCAGGATAACTAATTAGGAGGAAAGAGGAAAAAAGGGACGACCCAAAGCAAGATGGATGGGAGAGGTGTTAAAAGACCTTGGAAAACTAAAAAATAACCAACTGGAAAAGAAAAGCAGATAACAGGAAAGAATGGAGGAAGGAAGTCAAAAAAGCCATGGGCCTTCTAGGCCTGCAGAGCTGATTATATATAAATATAACTAATTATTTCAGTTAAATTAATTATAAAAAGGTTTATAAAAATTTGTAATATTTGTTTTTACTCTCAGTCTTGAAATCTATTTTCAAATGAATAAGCATTTAATTTTCGATTCGTACTTAGAATAATCAATATTGGTAATATTAAGATTCGAGTGTCAGAAACAAGTCGATATTTTCTCTGGCCGCGGGTCATTTAAGCGTGGCCCGCGGGCCTGTGGTTGAGCAGCCTTGGGTTAGAGCGTACTTGAACAAAATTTTTAGTGGAAAGCTAAAGCACCAGACCTCCCGTGGTTTGGTTTTTTCCTGTATTTTCACTTCAAGAACAAAGTATAAGTGCTATTCAAAAGTCCCCTCCCCTCCTCGTATCTTTTGAACGGCTACACTTACATTAATAAAATTTGGAGGGTGAAAATGAAGTGTTGTAAACTTTTCTACGAATGGTAACAGGTGACGTAATAGTAATAGATGACGTCACAGTGCCACTCTGGCCAATAATTTTAAATGGGACCTTATGGCAAGTGATATCTCTTTTGGAAGGCATTCACATTGGCTACATAGCCATATTAATTTTGTTTGGGTTTTAACTAATTTTGACGGATAAATTAAATAAATACCAAAATTATTATTTCACATTTAAATATTGAAGATTTTTCAGTCCGCCTCTGGTTAGTTGTCAAAAAAAATTACGTTTTTAATTTAATAGTATTTGTTGCTTTGCAAAGTTTTTCTAAATAGCTTAAATATTTAATTTTATTATTGTTTAACGAGACGTTTAAGAGTTTACATAGGCAAAATGGTACGTACTCAAGCCGACAAGGTTACAGCTATATTAATAATTGGTGAATCTAGAAAGAATTTCCATGAAGCCGAACGTCAATTTAATAAGAGATACCCAGATCGCCCTATCTCGAGAACTTATTTGAGTGAGCTTCTTCACAAGTTTGAAGCAACAGGTAGTGTTCAAGATGCCAAACGATCTGGTCGACCAACATTTAGTGATGATAAAAAAAATGATATAGTTGCTGAAATGGTAGTTAACCCTACTTCCTCTTCAACTAAAGTTGCGTCTATCTGTGAAGTAAGTGAAAGTACAGTACAGAGAGTGTTGGCTAAAAATAAATTTCATCCATACAAGTTAAAAATGGTGCACCATCTTTCGTATGACGACCCCGTCAGAAGACTCGAATTCTGTAAATGTATGACCAATAAAATTAGTCAAAATCCGCATTACACAAAAACAATTTGTTTTAGTGACGAAAGTACTTTTTCCCTCAATGGAAATGTGAATACACAAAATGTAAGGTATTGGAGTGACACACATCCTCACACCTTTCGTGAACATCATACCCGATTTCCAGAAAAAGTCAATGTTTGGGAAGGTAATTTGGGAAACCACATAGCTGATCCTGTCTTCCTAAATTCAAATTTAAGCGGTGAAGTGTATCTGGAGATGTTACAAAATGCAATTGAGCCGTTAATTCTTGAAATTCTGTAAGATAATCCAGATGAATTCGGCCATCTGGAAATAACATTTCAACAAGATGGTGCTCCTGCACATTATTATGGTGCAGTAAGACGTTACCTGGATGAAGAATATCGAGGTAGATGGCCGGCGAGGTCCTATAGAATGGCCACCTCGCTCACCAGATCTGACACCATTAGATTTTTTCCTAAGGAGTAACTTGAAATCCAAGGTTTATACTACGGCACCAGATAGCATTGGCGTTTTGAAAGAAAGAATTATTGAAGAATGCAATGCAATTTCAGCTGACATATTCGAACGAGTACGACAAGAGTTTACTAATAGGATGTATTACTGTCAGGAAGTAGAAGGAGCACATTTCGAACACTTGCTATAAGAATCCATTGTTGATATTTGATTAATTAAATTTAAAAAAATAATTTCAATAATTTTGGTATTTCTTTAATTTATCCGTCAAAATTAGTTTCAACCCAAACAAAATTAATATGGGCTATGTAGCCAATGTCAATGCCTTTCAAACGAGATATCACTTGCCATAAGGTCCTATTTAAAATTATTGGCCAGAGTGGCACTGTGACGTCATCTATTACTATTAAGTCACCTGTTACCATTCCTGGAGAAGTTTACAATACTTTATTTCCACCCTCCAATTTTTATTAATGTAAGTGTAGCCGTTCAAAAGATACGAATGGGTGGGGACTTATGAATAGCACTGTATAATTAAATAGCTAAAGAGGAAAGATAAATATGTAATTTCATATTTCTGCTGTGTTACTCTGATAACCATGAATTGAGAGCAGCATACCTACCGAAGAGATTTCAAAAATATAAAAATATGCAGGGTGTTCCGCATTCAAAGTATCGACTGTTTTAGAGAAAAACCTTGTATATTTAAATTTATGTTGGGATTGAAATGAAATGGTAATGTGTTCCATCGCTTTCCATAATTTTAAAGAATAAAGCCATACATTTATGTAATAGGCGATTTCCACGTTTTGGTTGGGAAAATATACTTTTTCATACTTCATTTGAAAATTTTGGAGAGCTCCTAAAAAAATATCTACCAATATTTAAAAAATTGAAATATCTTCATTGACATAAAATGATAGAATTGGCAAGTAAATCTGCGCCAATGACAACATCCTCTTTGTTGTGGTAGTTACTTAATCCTTATTTGAAATTGATGATCTTATTGTATGGTTAAAATAATACCCTTGTTGGTGTGCGTCATCGATTGTGACGTATATCCGGGTTTTCGGCATGTCGTTTATTTTATATGCTATTTTGACATATAGCTAACCTTAAATTTGATAAATAAGATCATCAGGATTGTATTTAGCCAAATTCGAAAAGGCTATGCAATTAATAATTACCAGCTTCTTTTTCTAACTGAAAATACTTGAGATCTTCCAAAATACTGATGTTTTTCCGTGTATTCATGAATATTTTTGCATTATTCATATAAATAAAACAATAAGATTAATATTCACTTTTCATAAATAATAATTGACCGTAAACAACAAAGTACAGACCTGTCAAAAACTGTCAGTGTGACAGTAGAAAAAGACGTAAGACTTATTGCCGCTACGAAAGTAACGCCTTCATAGTATTTTAAACTCTCGATTGATAGGTTGAGCTTGCGCGTAATCTAAACATCAACCAATAAAATTTTTGTAAGTCAAAGATTAGGGTTAACGTTTGTAATACATTTAAACGGTTCATTATTGAGATATTTTGATTAGGATTAATCACAGACCTGCCTTTTTTCCATTTCTTCCTACGTAATGTGTTAGAAAGACATTAACAATCGATGACGCACACCAAGAAGGGTATTATTCCAACTATATTCTGGTTTTGGTCTAGTTTCGTTCGGGGTAGACATACCTACTGAAATTATCAGTATAGTTTTTGGTTTTTGTGATTTTAGCGGATAAGAATTTAAGATTATAAGTCAAGCTGTAAAAACCCCTTTTTAACAGTGTAATCAATTATTTTCAAATGTGCTAGAAAGAAGTATTTTATATTTCCACAGAAAATTATTCCATTGGAAATATTACTTACCCATAATAAGCATCATAATTGGTAAAACTGCCAAACACACCAAAGCGATTGTTACTATAACTGAAAAAAACAAAAAAAAAAGACTTCAATAATCGTATATATTGTGTATAGTCGAAATTCCAGCAACGTTCCGAAGGAAAAAATGTATTATACATATAAATACGTTCAAGTGATATTTGAATTTTTAATCCAAAAATTGATTTTGTATTTCTTATTTTGATTTCCTCAGTTGAAAGTGCTTTTTTCTTTGATGTTATTGATTGTGGAATAGTATATAGGACATAATATTTGAGATGTGAATATCGAAAAATAAGAATTTGTTATATTTTTCTTCCTACGTTCATGCAAAAAACAAAACTTTATTGGACTCTATATAGTGGAAAAACTAGTTAATAATTGCTTTAGTGCAATAAATAGCTAATTGTATAACAAGGGAGTGAAATGCTACTTTCCCTCCCGAGGATGAAGTTTGCGGAGGGCAGTAATCATTCAAGGGAGGAAAAGGCATTTTACTCCCATAATATACATATAATTTTTCCGCCTCTCTTAATAATAACAACTCATTTTTATTATTTATATCTTCAAATCCGCCTGAATCACTCATATGAACACCAAAAATAGGGCTAAGAGTATTGTTTAGCAGCCCAAGGGCAGGAAATTCATAACGCTACGATTTTTGGAATTTTTCACCATAATATGTCACTTGTATTGTCACTTGTATTTTTATTCGGTAGGCGAAAAACAGTTGTGTGTCACACATGCAGGAAACGTTTATTGGCACTTGGAACACAATGATAGTATATTGTGCAATAAGTGGGAAAAGTACTTTCCCCACATGCTGCACGCTATATTTCTTCTACAACTGTACAAATTTGAAGAATTCAAGTAAAGTAACTATTTATTTTCATGTTTAGTAAAACAAAAATAACACTGAAGTATCATATATCTAAGCTGTTAAATACTTTTATGGTCAAACCCGGAACGTCATTTCTTTTCATTAAATTCTCTGTTATTTGAAACTATCTTTTCGAATATAAAAGTTATGAAATCAAACAATTTTATTTTGTTAAATCTACATTGTATTTAAACATAAAATGACGCGTTTCGCTAACACAGTAGCTTTTTCAAACGAATGGAGGTATAATGAGAAACTTTCTATTTATACAGTGCCTTAATACTAAATTATACGGATATTTAACAATAAAATTATAATCTATTTACATGGAAATGAAATGAATTTGTCTAAATATGGGATTAACTAAAGTATTTAACAAGTTTACCAGGAAACTCATTCACAACCATCCTACAGGAATCTTTCTAGGTAAAAAGGTTTAATAATGGGGAATTGTTAATATCAAGTTGGTCGTTAAGAAGATTATTTGAATATTTGTTTTTATTTATCTCTAGGGCTTCTAAAAGATTTAATTTGAAGGATTAGTTTCTATATGCAAAATTTCAAAATTTGAATCGAAAGAGTGTTGGTTTGCTAATAAATGATTTGAATAGTTGGAATCTAATTTTTGATTGTCATAACTACGTTTGTGTTCTGAAATTCTAGTTTTAAAATTCCTAAAAGTTCTACCTATATAAATTTTATCATAGTCGTCATTATAGAAGCCCTAGAGATAAATAAAAACAAATATTCAAATAATCTTCCTAACGACCAACTTGATATTAACAATTCCCCATTATTAAACCTTTTTACCTAGAAAGATTCCTGTAGGATGGTTGTGAATGAGTTTCCAGGTAAACTTGTTAAATACTTTAGTTAATCCCATATTTAGACAAATTCATTTCATTTTGTTGGCTTGCAGTGTTCTTAGGGAATAATTCCAGTGAAAAAGTAACAACTTTTATTAAATTCAAATTAAATTGACAATACAAAATTAAAAGTCTGTCTGACAACTAACTACAGCTAGTCTGATAAATAAATGTTGAATAAAAATTTTATTCTAACACTCCCTCCTTAACATTTATTTTATCTCGGATTGCTAGAAAAATACATCTCCCTAGTGTTTTCGTAAAAATATCGGCTAATTGTTCTTCACTCTTTACAAAATCTAACGTAAAATCCTTGTTTAATATATCTCTTAAAAAATGGACACGAACATCAATGTGTTTAGTTCTTTTTTGAGCTGTTTCATCAGTCAACATTTTTATTGCACTCTGGTTGTCCATCTTCAGAGTGATTGGTCTTGAGCAAATTTCCAGTTCTTCATATAGTCTGCTCATTATGATGATTTCTTTTATGGCTTCAGTGGCTACAATGTATTCAGCTTCAGCTGTGGACAAATATACAATACTTTATCTTCTTGAATACCAATCAATAGGTGTCCCGGCGAAAAACATCACAAATCCTGAAGTCGATTTTCTAGTTCGGTAGTCCCCTGCGAAATCAGAATCACTCTATCCTACCAATAACTCATTATTTGAATTTTTCGTATAGTGAAGGCCAAATGTTTTTGTTCCACTTAGGTAACGTATAACTCGTTTGACTCCCTCCCATTGGATTAATCAAGGATATTCCATATATCTGCTGAGTTTATTGACAGTGAATGCTATATCTGGCCTTGTGACAGATGCCAGAAATAGTAAACTTCCTATAGCCTCGCGGTACGGTGCTTTGCATAAAGGACTGTCTTCACTATCTAAATATTTCGTAGGCCCTGGTGTATCAACTGCTTTACATGATATCATGTTGAATTTTTCAAGAATTCTTTCTATTTGTATTTTCTGACTTATAAATATTCCATTTCCAGTTTTAGTGATTTCCATTCCCAAAATTGTTTTACTTCTTCTTCTCTCTTGATTTCAAAATTATTTTTCAAATGTTCCATTAATCTTTCTATTCCTCTTCTACTGGTTGCTGTGATTAAGCCATCGTCCACATAAATTACTAAAAATAATTTTTCACCTTCGTCTTTGTAAAAAATGCAAGGATCATTAACTGACTGAATTAGTTTGAACTCTTTCAATGTAGCTACAAATTTCGCATTCCAATTACGAGGAGACTGCTTCAAACCATAGAGTCCTTTCTTTAGTAAACAAACCCTGTTTGTCCCGTCATGGAATCCAGGTGGCTGCTCCATGTAAATGACTTCGTTAAGATCACCATTAAGGAATGCAGTCATCACATCGAACTGAGCTAATTCCATTCGATAGTACGCAGCTATGCTAAGTATCAACCGAATGGATTTATATTGTGCTACAGGACTAAATGTTTCGAAGTAGTCTTGGCCAAAAGTTTGACTGTATCCTTTTGCAACCAACTTTGCCTTATAAATCCCATTCAATTTCTTTCTGAAGACCCACTTATTCTTTATAGTTCTCTTGTTGTCTGGAAGTTGGGTTAACGTCCATGTTTCATTTTTATGAAGTGCCTCCAGTTCTTTTTTCATAGCATTTTTCCATTCTTCACTCTGTAAAGCTGTCTCGTGATCGATTTCTTCTTCTGCTA
>CAJUYH010002680.1:0-38198 GCA_910591685.1 Galerucella tenella
TGCAGCAATTGAATAGCAAAAAAAATGATGAGAATCTCCATTTTATAATCAGAATTTAAATAAAATATTTCGTTCCATTGTAAGTTCACAGTATGTCCGCTGTCAGAATCTCGCATTTCCCATAGAGAATGATTAACCCTTATACAAGATTTAGATCCGTCATCACGAATCGTGCAGACTTTTTGTTGTCAAAGTCAACAGTGTTTTTAGTTTTTGCCCTGGAAACCCCGTAATTCTTTCATCCCGGCTCGACGAGCTCGCTACAGCCATTCAGGATTTTCCAAGGTTTTCACAAATAGCACAAAAAAATCACGCAAAAAACATTTATTTTTATCGTTGGAGAGTTTAAGAGACAAACGGCACATGTTAGATACAAAAAGACGGAGTTTACAAAAAATATATACAACCTCAGTAGTCAGCAGACTACAAATAGTATGGGGGATTTTTAACAATAATATCAACTTGGGAATGGAAATATTTGTATTTATAGTATGTATGCATTGTACAGTGTGCCTCAAAATAAGCATGTAACATACATAAGATTTGAACATAATAAATGACTTCACTCGAATTGGAAGAAGTCTAGATCTGATATGTGGGTAGGTATGCCAAGAATTTCAGTTCTGGTTGAATATGAAAAGCAATAATTCGGTCCCAAAAAGGCTATTCTGCCTACTGCACGAACCATTTTTTGTTTTATCATCACCATGCTCTTGATTTTAAATTGGCCTAGTGATTTTCTCTGAATTTTGATTTATTTAAATGAAATATGACGCAATTATTGTATGCAAAAATCTAGCATAATAGTGTTATAAAATAATCGACAGAACTGGGCAGCTCAAACTTGAACTTTCTTCCTTCAGTAATGGCATTGACATGTCATATATTAACAGCAAAACCACTTCTCACGATATTGCTTTGAGTTATGCTCAAGACCACACCCTCTGGCAATATCCTTCGAAGCTGAGTCAATTCAAAGATAAAACTGTAAATTTGAATTTCATGCTTTTTGTATCAAACGTTGTAGTAAATATGAACAATTAATTAATTAATTCCCGTGTGTCCGAATGAATCAAACTCACCAATTCATTACGTTTCACGTCATTTTCTATGATATCAAAACTTGCCGCGATATTTATCTGAGTGAATGGGTAGATACATTTTTTTTAGAATTACTTTTGTTAGGATCAAATTAGGTACGAACTTTATTCTGGTCAATTTACACAGGCTCCATCCGCGACTAGCTTTCATATCGTATACATTATATCATGGAATAAATTGACTGGTTTGATGTAATTGAGAGTTTATCTCCGGTTTGTACCGGAGTTGTACTGTTAATTCAATTTTAACTTTTTAGTAGATAGAACTCCTCGCTCACTGCAATTGTCCACCATATTAAAGTTAGTGTAACATTATGGTCGCCGATATGGGCCACCGTCTTCTACTACCGAAAAACTTTAAGATGAAAATATCTGTATGGCACATGCCGTTGGCCTGTTTTACCAGTGAGCAATCGGTGAAGATGGAAGGAATCTCTGGAGGCTACGCGAATAGCAAACATACCGACAAAGTTTTATTCAAATTAGTTTGTGATTGAAGTGATTTTTGGTGGAATAGGCAATTAGTGCAAAATTGACTCCGCTCATGATTACAAAATTTTACAAGCGCAATCTTATGGTATTTTTCCTGGCAATAAACCATACTAATCCCTTGTTAATTTATGTTTGAGTTTTTTTTGTCGCAAATTATTTCGTACCCAGAATCCGCTCTCTTATGCTTTTCATTATTGATAATAATTTTATTATTTCCTTTAAACATTCCCAACAATAGCCATAGCAAGCCAGTTAAGGGTGGCCTCATTTAGTTTTGCGGCACGCGCACGCAGCAGAGCTTTTATTTCCGCTGCAAAGCCTTTTAGTGCCGTCGGTCTAGTCCAGTGTGGTGGAACATTTACCATACATTTTGATGTGAACTTAGAGTTTATTTAGAATTCCATCTCGAGCAGAAACCGGAAAGTGGGTTAAATTTGATTTGCACGGTTTGATTTCAGTCTGACAGACAAACATACAAACTTCGGTACAGGTGAAACTGAATGAAACTTTTCGAAATAACAAGTATTTAAATAATAATCAAGCAGGTTTTAGGTCGTCATTTCATATAAAGTACTTGTAATATGAAGTACAAGACAAGAGGATGAATACTCCAAACTTTATTCATCACCTCTCGATATTTGAACTTTGTTTCCGTATTTACCTAAAATTAACATCAAATTTAAATTTACAATTTTGTTGATTACATATTTAATAAATTCCGTTCCGTACCCTTACTTTCTAGTTTCAACAACATGAACATATTGAATATCTAAATATTTAAACTATACATCCATCCTATCACATATGAAAACATTCATTTCAATTCCTAAAACCAAAACAAACAAAAATACACACAAATTCAAATATTTATTCAGTAACAGATAAAAACGAAGATGTAATTTCATTCTCCATTGCGAAGAAATTTCGTACTGATGAAAACTTCTGGAAAACTCAGCACCACAGTGCAAACCCGAAAGCGTCATCACTGCAACCTGCTCGGTTCCAAATACAAAAAACAAGAAGAGATTGAGAAACAAGTATTGCATTATGCAGTTACCTAACAATTCACCTTTCCATTTTCCATATTTTTCCTTATGTATTATACATAAAATGTCTACAGGGTGGGTGGTTTGAGAGTCAAAGAGACTCATTCACATTTCACGAATAAAATGGGTAAAATCGATACTCTCAAACAATAACTTTAACCACACTGTTTGCAAGCTTTACTATGGAGCACTCGAAATTGAAGATGTTGAATATTTCCTGCAGGAATGAATTGATCAATATTAAAAGCTTGTATGAATTCATGTATTTCAAGTGTGTTGGTATACAGAGCATTTCAATGAAAACTATCCACCACACATAATTCTGAAAGTTATAACATCTACGTATAAGCAGAAGAACGTCCCCCTATATATAATTTTTGTGGTGTTTTTTCATTTTTCCATAAATGTGACGCCTTCAGAATTATGTGTACCTTGTAGATAGTTTTCAATGAAGTGCTTGTATAATATGTATATTAAATAACTTGCATATAACTTGCATCGAACTTACATTACATTTTCGGCAGTAATAGGTACTGTTCTCTTGGAAAGAGACGGCTTACCTGAAACAAAATACAAAAAATTATATAAAATTATCATAAGCAAAAAATATCAGTGACTTTTTTTCGTATAAGCGGTCAGTATTTTGTTATCAACAACTTGTTCTTAAACGTCACATCAAGTGTATCTTCTGTATTTATATATATAATAATCCGTGATAATGTTGTACCTAATTCTATGTCCATTTAGTTTTCCAGTGACATGTCAATCATTGTCTGTCATTTTGTGGAAATAATTAATATAATATATATTGTAATTGAATTTTATTTTCTGCAGGCGTAGAAAAAGTATAGTTAGACCTAGTATCAGAAACATCTTCAGCCACTCGCTAGATAACTCGTGACTGAAGTAACGTTTTTGACACTTAATATAACTTAATATACTAATTTGGAGTTCGTAATCCTCTTTAAGAGGAGAATGTTCCATTTGAAAAATAAGGATGGGTGAACATAGGGGGGGAAGGAGTTAAAGGTGTAACGTCTGTATATGAACATAAAGACGTCCCCCTTTATATTATTTTCGACGGGCTTTTTCATATTTCCATTGAAGTGACGACTTCAGAATAATGTGCGGTGGATAGTTTTCATTGAACTGTTCTGTATACTTGTATAATTTTCATCTAATTTTTATTCATTTATTGTAAAGCAAAACAAGTTTTACATCTTCATAACATAGATAATAATTAGTTTAAATATAAAAAACTGATAAATAATCTAATATCAAATTAAGTTGGTAGGTCAGGATCACTAAAACGACGGAAATAGGCAATCGCTAAGAATAACTGAAATAATCTTTCAAAATAATTGTATACGATACAATGATTTTATTTTTACAACAAAATTTTGATTATAATCATTTCGGTGAAAATTTAAATACAAAATATGATAATCCGTCATCTTTGCTAAAACAATTATTACAAACGTGTGACGTCAATCTTTTGTATATCGTTAGAACTTTCATCGTACTTTCTGATTTTGCTTTGTTCAAAGGATATTTACCAGTTATAGACCCTATGAGCATTACACAAAATATCTCAAATTAGTATCAAAATGAGTTTTTAAATTCCAAACTGTGACATTTTCTGGAGTATGTGATGTGATGTGTGATGTCATAAAGACGCCATTACTACTTCAACATTTTGGTGCAAAATTTCAATTAAGATATAATAAGATACCACAATAAAAACTTCACTCCCCACAAAATTACTATCACTTGAGTCAGCTTTTTCGGGTTCTAGTATTTTTCAGAGTTTTCCTTACACCGAATAGAAGAAACGGATGAAAACTGGAAATATTTTCAAAGCTTTGTTTTCAAGCATTGGAAAATCAAAGTATTTTACAATACATACAATTCTGTCAAAACTTATTATCCTACCACACTAAAATATTGGCCTAATTATTGCCGTGACGGCTCAGATTGTTCGTGTATGTAGGCGCTACTACCTTTTATAGCTTTTGATAGGTCGGTTATTTCCGTTTAAGTAATACCCTGAAACGTATAGAGAAAAAATTCACTTCCAAGGAGAATTTATGTTGTTCATACGAATGGAGTTGGAGTGGAAAATGATATGGCAATAGAAAAAAGTAAAAAAATGTATAGAAAAAGGAATAATGCTCAACCAGGTGATTGTACATACATGATATACATTTATTTTAATTTTTATTCATAACAGCTGTTGATAATGTCTCAATTTGTCTAAAAGATATAAACTTCCATTGCTGGAAACATTGGAAAATTTTTGAGCCCAATAATATTGAAGTAGCAAATATAATATGATTGAAATAATTGTCAACGATTTGCCAGAAAAAAATCAAAATAGGGATTAGCAAGTGATAAGGCTACCTGATATCACAAACGTTGTTCATATTTTCGTCGTTTTTCAAGATGTAGCGTTAAGGGTCATCTACCAAATTCGACCTTGCTCAATTATGCTTTGTATATTTTTTTGTTTCCCTACGTCCTCATGTTTAAGTTCACATAACGAAAATTTTATTAGAAATATGAAAGCTCCGCAACATGTAGGTAGCCAAGAGGTCCATTTTTATCCGATATTTTAGTAGTAGCAACCGAATTTCAATAAGGAATTGTACGGTCATAAGTAATTTGAGGATTCTGAGATTTTTATATAGTATTCATAAAGCTTCAAATTAGACCCCTTATAAATTAGTTTTTCCATTCAATCCATATTTAATTCTTTACAAGGGCTTAAACTTTGCTTAATATGTGTATTTTTCATATTTTTTTCAACAAAATTTGGTTAGCATTTTAAAGTTTTTATTCAATAAGAACTTCAAGTTCAACATTAATCTACATGATATATTTTTTTCTTAATTTTCAATACATCCATTACTTCAAAATTCTTTGCCAAAAATACTTCGAAATTCGCTGCCGATAAATTCCCCTTAAAGCTTTGTAGAAAATAAAAACTTTGTATGCACTTTATGTGCGTGAAGAACAGGTACCATGGGACAATTACTTTTGATGTAATTTTCTAATGCAATAGTTTGCAGTAGGATACGCTATAGCTAGTCCGATTTTTTGAATTTTAAAATGGCTTTGGAAAATACAGGTAGGGAGCATTAAAGCGTATATACATATTTTCGATTTGTAATAACATGCTGCGAACTAGGTCAAAAACGCTCAAGAATACGTTCAAAAACTACCGAGCGCCGGAAAGTATCAGAGTAGAAGGGTAGAGGAGATCAAGGAGAGGATTATAGATATACCGTCGTGTTTTCGACCAATTTGACACCATCTTATCACAAATCGGCAAGGAAGAAAGAACCTCAATCCCCATACCGAGTTGCACAGCAATCCTAGGGCACAACACCTATGAGATTATTGGATGGAAGAGGAAGACTTTCCTCAGGAACTAACATACATACATACATTCCAAATCGAGAATATACTTTCTGATTCCGTTTTAAAATTCAAAATCCGACTATCTATAAGTCACCCAGACCCAGTGCCAAATATTGCATCAAATAATTGGAATTGCAATTGCAACAAAAAATTTTTTTCCATAATACCAAGTCTTCGCGCACATGAAGCTATATAAACGACTTGTTTTCTACAGAGTTTTAACGCTATATAACTTGAAAAACTACACTTCTGTCATATCACTGGTGTTAGATAATACCTTCTGAAGTTCCTACTGGTATATAATGATTCATATGATATATTGGAATATACATAACATGTTTTAAAAAGTCCATTGAATTGATTGTGTTGGAATCAGTTAAAAACATTTACAATGTAAGAAGCCTCTTTACTAACACAAAATCGACAAAAGGTAAGAAAAAATATTTTCGAGAATGAAACTGCAAAAGTAGAAGATTAACTAAATCCATGGCCTTTATAGGGATTTCCTGTTTTTTGGTTTATGGTTGCAGTATTGAAAAAACATTTTTGTGAGATAGAAAAGGATACGTTTATGTTAAAGAGGGTTTTCCGAGGGTAGGTTTTATGCGACCGACCAGCAAACCTCAATTTTAATAGTAAAACTTTATTTTTGGAATTTGGTTTATATTTTTTAATTCAACATAATTGGATCAGATCGGTTGTTAGCTATTCACTTTGGATTTATTGAGCATACGATATTAATGTATTATCGGAATTTGGACATTTCGAACAGTCGACGAATTTACAATCACTTGGAACGCCCAATTAAGCTCAGTATTTGCTAGAACTGTTCTACACAGCGAATGAGTAGGGCGAAAATTACTTCATCTTATTGCAGCTGATATTACTTGGGCAAAGAACCTCCAAAAAAGTTCCGGAGTAATTCATTTCATAACTTATTAGTATTTATGTACGATAATGAGATCTATTCTCTTTTCAAAGATGGTGAACGGGACGGAGCGATGTAAGATGCTCAGCAGTTTATTGTTTGTGAGAAGGCGGGTCCATTCTGAGTAACATTGCTGTATAGCTCTGCTTCAAAACTTTTGTTCAAAATATGGGCGTCCCCACACTTGAGTTCATTCAGAACACCAACTACTCCCTGCAGCGGCGTGCGTAGTTCCGCTCACAAGGAAAAAGGAAAAGCCGGGGAAAAAGCGGTTTTGGGTTTGACCTAAAATAAGGTCAAGAAGTCAAAATGGTGGGATTAGTTTATTGGAAGATCTGACAGTGTCAATTTCGGTTTCAACAAATATGGAATAACATACAGAAAAGCTTTAAAACCTTCTGTAGACTATCCAGTGCCGATTTCAACCACTGGCTGAGTTTCATTGGCACTGAGATTCGCAAGAATGACACGAAATTGAGAGGAGAAAATAATGGAAATATCATCTTACTATTATATAGATAGGATAATATTGACGTCAAATTATATTTATCCTAGGACCTTATTAGTATTTAATGATAATGACTCTAAGATGTATTCATTGTCTTATGCTGCCCTAATATAGGTTATCATTGTTTCAAGTCATTCACCTACAATGTAGTTTCAGTTTTCAATAACATTTCTATTTATGTTATGAATGGAACTATTGATGATTATGTCGATATGGATCATCGTCAAAATGATAGATGATATAGTAAACCAGACAGCTCAATAGTAGAGAGCTGTCTAAATTTTTCTGATCTCTAACGACTTCATATTGTGGGTCCTAATTTCTAATTCTTCAAGGAAATCCAGCTTTTGTTTCTCATTACACATATGTAGTACTTCTAGGTAGTGTTAGTGAATGTTTGATGTCGTAGCCTGTTTTGTTGCCTGGGCTTTTAAACACGACGCAATCGAATGAATGAATGAATGAACGTGACATTTTAATGAGAGTTTCCATTAACAACACCCGAGGGTAGCTAGTATTATTAGCTTATTTGATTGAGTATGTTTCAAAAATAACACAGTATTTTGTTTTTCTAGATGGGTCGTCGGAGAAGTGTACAAAAGTAGTGAGAAAACTGGATTTTGCCGTAATATCTGCACAACTTACCATTGTTTTTCTCACAATTTTCTGGAATATATTTGACATGAAAACTCGATGTACCTACGACCAAGAAGAGCTCGAGCAAGGTTGATTCATATGAGAATATCTTCTGTGTTCTTTTCTTTCTCGCTCACGCATCTTGCAAGTGCCACGATAAATTAGTTCACCTTGTAAATGAAACAGAATACTTAGGACTGGCTGTTCAATGGAACTTTAATCCACTAATTAGTGAAGCAAGTTCAATATTTCATTGTGGATGAGAGAAGTTTACACTACCACTACACCAACACTTTGCACTATCTTACGCAATTTTCTATAATGAGATTATCTTTTCTGTTGACATCCCGCCAAACTGGAGTTCGTGGAAAAACTCATCCAGGTAGGGACATTTCAAAATTTCCCAATGAACTATAAGGTATGGGTCGTTTATTTCTATTTAAACTATAACAGTTAACTATTTTCATCTTTTAAAATGCATTCACCATTTTATTGTTTGATATAATCTTGAATTGTCTATGAGCATTCTGGGAGAATTTTCCTAAGTCTGTTTCTCAGAGTGTTTTTTTCCATGTCTTTTTTTGCCAAGCCTATTTTTTTCCGGGGCTATTTTCTCTAGGTCTATCATTTCCTGAATTTCTCCTTCCGTTGGAATTAAAAAACTGTTCCACTGAGAAATATATTTCCACCGATACCGACACAAACGTGGTAGACTCAAAAGTAGTGAGGATGGATTTTCAAAAACTAAGTAGATACCTATGTTATAATGCATAATATCATCATAGTGCTGCAATAAATTTGAATTGTTATTATGTATAACGGTCGAGCACAATTTATTTAACATTCACAAATACCACAGTGAATTTTTGTTTCCTGTTTCTCTCCATTCTTCCGAATGGCTTTGACGTTATATGAATGTATTTTTCTACAAAGGCAATAACAATAATAATTTCCAGAACATCTCCATCGGCAGTTATGTATTTTATAACTTATGCAGCAAGTACAATGGAAGTAATTTACATTGTGCATGAAACCAAATATTCTACATTAACTCAATAATGTTTATTAAGCAAAATGTCATAAACTGTATTGCTTGAAATCGGTCAATTATCTAAACCAGATTTATCGGATGGATTTTGATTGAAAAACAGAATTGGTAAATCTGGTTCAATCGATATCGCTAGATTATCCCCGATTGAACAGCCGGCTCTTAGTGCAAAAGCTTCTGTTTAATCCACTTGAACAATTCCATCTAGACTGACGCATAAACAATTATTTAATGGTACGATCACTTGTTCCGGTATTTCCCGGCTAAACGCGACAGCTGTGAGCTGACTTGATAATATTCGTGCGTTTGATATGGTACATTAACAGATTTCTACATTAATTTTGCGTTCGTGAACATCGAAGTTATGAAATATGATTATCTGTAAAGACGTCTCTGGACGATGTATTTAGGTGTCACAGCACACGTAATCACGCTAACGTATATAAACGTTGTTGGCACATAAAGTGCACATTCACTGATATAAATATCTACCAGTTAAAGTGTTGATAGATGAATCAACTATTGAGAATATAACAGGTTCTTTAGCAGGGATTTTACAATATCCGATCCTTTGATATACTTTCTTAATTTTGGAAAGAACATAAAAGCGGCGTTGGTGAACTGGGTGGCAAAATCTCATAGGCTGCTGGAACCAGTTGAATATTTTATATAATGAACACCCTGTAAGCGAATGTATGGCGTGCTGTTTTCATATTTGATAACAATCTCTTAAAAGCCAAAAAATGAATAAATCTGTATTTTCAAAAATTTTAACTTCGTACCTACGTAATTATTCTGTGAATGAATTCAAATTATGTTTTGGATAATTTTAATAATAGACTTGGCCGATTCAAAATTATGCAATACATAAGGACAATTGAAGAATTAAGATTATAAAAAACATGATAAAAATTTAATAATTTAATATCGAGGTTGCCTATACTGCAGAAACGCGCACGTACTTGAAATCGGATAGTAAATGTATTACCGACAACACTGTCTTATTAGGGGGTGACTATGTAGCTGGCTGCCTAACTGTGATGTACAAAAAAAATTGACAGGATTTATCAGTGACGAGGTAGTTGCCGACTATCATCCTTTCGTTTTTGAGCAGCTGGTGCAGGCAATAGTCGTGCCCCTGCCTATTATTTGAATTAAAGTAATACTAGTAATACTAATTTGTCAATTTTTGTGATTTGTTAACTATTTTGTAAAAAGTGCCTTTCACTGCTATAGTAACAGCACTGGAAGTCAGTACCACAAATAACTTACTTGGTCAGTCTAGTAGTACCACTATCAACTACAATAGCTCAAGCCCTTTGAAATCGTAGAAGACAGTGGTTAGCGCTCACTTTCATCACTGAAGTATAGGCAACCTCAATACATGAGAAAAATCATGATTTAGTTCTATGAATTTCTATCTTGGGAAGAGGTAGTGTACGCAGGTGACCCTGTAGAGCCTATTTGGTTCACCGATGGTTCTAAAACAAACCATGACACTTTGGATGGTATAAGCGGACCTAGAATGAAAATGTTATTGAGCCACGCTATAATTAAATCCAAAAGCAATCCAATTAGTGGATCTACTGATAAAAAAAAATGTGATAGGCTGAAACAACTCAGTGTCTCAATTACGGGTACCGTAACATGAGGGTAATGCAGGTTAAGAGATAGCGGACAGTTCCAGAACTGGCTGAAAAAAGACCAGTACAATTATTGGAAGTTGGAAAAAGTCACCTCCATTCCTGGAGTTCACTGAGCAAAGTAGATAAGGAACTCTCAAGCAGGTTATTGAAACAGAATAGATTTTTGAAATCTCCATTAAATAGGAACGGTCAGTGAAAATATGTAGAGAAAATTTGAACTATGTGAAAAAGCAGCTATTCGCATACTCTGCCAAGCTATACAATTATCGAAATTTTTGGCGCCACTCACAGAATCCTATCGATTTCCATTATAAGCAAATTACATATGATTTTTTCCACAGTAGAGTTCCACACTGTTAACTCGAAACATAAATTCACAAAGCTTATCAACTCAGCATCTTTGATGTTCCATGTGATGTCATGCATGCGTGCGCCAAAGGAAATTATGCTCCCATTTGTATCCATCGAAGTGGGTTTGAAAAATCATTCAATAAATAATTTTTTCAACTGTAGGTATCAAATAAGTGGCTTTCACCAACAAATTAAAGAATTTTTTGTTAAAAATATTTTTATTGATATTCATTTGTTAAACTGACACTTATTATGTTGGTTTGTTACTAATTACTTCGTATCTATTTGTATGTGACATAATTAGATCAGCTTGAGAATGAAAACAATAAAAAATAAGGAGGTTTACATATTTCATCATATTTTAGGTGACGAGTGTCACAGGCAACAGAGAAATATACTTTCCGCTGCCAACAAATTACTACATCCATCAACGTATTCATTCATGAATCCTTTTTTTTTTTTTTCTTGTTTGACGATCAGAAGAATCACTGCTTTCTTGTTAAAAACTATGATAAATATTCGTGTTACACGTTGTAAGCTCACTTTAAAGAATTTATGCGACATTGTAGTATTAATAAAATATATTATGGTAGTTTTATAGTGGAACAAATATTTCATGGATTCCATTATACATATTATGTATATAATAAAATTGTGAGAACCAGTGGAAATTCATTAAATTTCACAGCTAATCAATTTAAATGGCTATTCACACGAAATTGATGGCATTGTTTATCAAGAGGACAGCTTAAAATTATTTGTTCATTCATATCTTGGTATTGATAATTTATAATTGACAATAATTGTGTTCCGATTTCTATTTCTGTTGAAACGTCCTTTTTTGTAGCGGAAATCAAACCACTATATTGTTGAATTTCTAGGTTTTGTATTCGGTGATAGTAAGTGCCAAGTGTAATGTTTCACATGATTGAACTTGTCTCCTTGTCTGGTTTTATAGAGTGTGTTTCGAAAAGGGCGAGTCAGACTCTCTTGTCATTATCTATGGAAACATACATACAAGTGCAGCTAATATAATTTATTTAGAAGATCGATTTTACTTTTGTGATTCATATTCACAGCTTCGCTTGGTATATAATGAATGAAAAAAATGATGCCGCATGGAGATTGGATCTCGCGATCTCCTGTTTACTAGACAGGTGCTCCAACCAACTGAGCGACTGTGCCAGCTACCTGTTGCCCTCACGAATATCGAACAAAAACGAGGCAAAAAAAACTTTTATAAATGTTTATTTGATCCTGCTCTTATTATTTGTTGTTATTGCGTTAACAGTTATACATTATCTATAAAAATTTCAACTGTCTAACTTTGACGATTCATCAGATACAGCCTTGTGACAGACGGACAGCGAAGTCTACGTTACCCCAAAAAGGATGAACTATCCAAATCCGGGATTCGGCAATGACATGTCTTTTTCACATTTTCGTGCAATTCAAAATATCCATATGTTATCGCTACAGACGGTCATCTTGATTTCTGATGATGAGATTGTTAGGTTTGGTAAGTTGGTTATATTCTCAAATAGAATGACTAACTGTTTCTAAAGAGTTCAAGTCCAATGAAAAATATATATGAAAATTCTAAATTATTTTGATCCTCATTTTCCCATTTAGGTTGAATTCTTCACAAACAGTTACATTCAAAAAAGTAATATAAAAATGATTGTTTTCTAGAATCTCCCTGATTGTTTCCATTTAATAATAAGGAATTATTAGAAATAGTTTGTTTCATTTTTCAATGTAATCAATAAAGCGACACATGTTTATTTGGGAGACACAAATGTTGATTCACGTATTATTATTATTAAATATTATTATTATTAAATAGTTGGAGTGCTTTCACAATAGGTTGTATTTTCTGTTCATGCAATGCAATACGAAGGAAAAATATATCGGAGGTGTTTTGACGCTCATTAATTCACCAACAGGACATCAGGACATCATTTGTCCAAAATCAATTGCAGAAGCTATCGTAGGCAAGGTCTTCGAACACGTGCTCGTCAATTTCGTAATTTATTTTGGACAAACTTCAACTACATTTCATTTTACTTCCTTCGAATTAAATAGAATATTTCAATGACTGACTATACGAAAAGTTTACTCACTCTTTGGATATTCTTAAACTGCGGTTAAACTTAGTTCTATGGCATTTTCAACCATAAACTGTAAAGCCACATTTGCTTCACCTTATTTTTAAGCTGGATATGTTTATATTTGTTTACATTGTCCAATTTGTGAGGGAATAAATAAAAGAAAAAAATATTTCCTTTGAGGTGTAAATTCCAAGAGATGAAATCAAAATAATAAACACAAAACTGTTGATATTAATTTTGAACGAGAAAATTAGATATTCAATTTCAATTTCGCTATATTCAAAATGAAAACATAATTACTTTTTTCAAATACAATTCAATAATAGACCAAGAAATAGTTAAGTTTTTATGATATAAATTCTAGTAGAACACAGACGGACATATTTTTGTAGTTTTTAGTTAATAACACGAAAGCATATTAAATTATAGTGATGGTATCAGGAGATAAGTTGTAGAAAATAATAATACGAATACAATACATTTTTCATGAAAGTGTTTGTGTGTGTGCGGAGAAAATTCGGAGGAAACTTGTATATTTTGACTCTTTTTTCGGTATTAGTATCAATGTAGCATTGGAAGAGTTGACCTAACCTTTGAAAATTGGGGCTAGGCTGATACAAAATACTATTGATAAGAACGAATGCCTAGGCCACAAAAAGGCTGCATTTATAGCTTTGATAGCTGTCCCATAGGACGCTGCCGCCAGAATGAAAGAAGCTTGAAATAAAAAATAAGAAGGAAGTAGATTCTGTCGAATGAAAAAAGGAGAAACCTTCATTCTCATACTTGCGGAATGCATAACTCCACATAACTCTGAGGTACAACCCGTTGAAGACTATTAGATAGACGGGTGACATTTTTAGTTTGTCTCGCAGTACATCTTCTTCGTTTATGCCAGCAATTATCTTAATAAGACCATTTACGACCTTCTTAAAATAATTTTTCCTGCAATAAAATACAACAACAGACGAGTGACAAGGCAAAGGCGGGCCTGGTTATAGTTTATTTAACTTAATAGAATTCAATAATCTCTCATTCGGGAGGAAAAAGAAAAAAAGTTCAGAGAAATGGTCTTCACATATTGAATGAAAAACAAAGGATGGGTGATTAAAATACAAAAGATAGTTATTTCTGAATTTGATCCTTCTGGAAATAATTTAAAATAGTCCGCCATTGGCGATCTCTTCTATACAGTAGCTATTGGCAATATGATTTATTTCAATTGACCCATTGATTTTATGATTGCCGGGAAACGCTAAGACGATATACTTTGAGACAAACTATACCCAAACTGAAGCGGGCAAATATTCCGCCGGGATTAGGGAGGCAAGGGAGACGAACATATGTTTCAAGTTTTGCAACTGTCCGTCGAACTAAATATTGACTTTTTCAGCGAAATTGAATGCATTTTCATAAATCTCATTAGTTTAATTATATTTTAAGGGGAAACAAAATATACATTGATCCATACTGAAGAAACAAGGTGTAATTAGCAACTTCTATAATCAATACGTAATCATGTAAATGAACATAGAATTATCAACCACTATAACACAGTTCAATGGTGAATAGACTTAAAACTCGAGATTTAAGCTGCCAATAATGTTGACGATCCAATACCCCAAAACATAGCTCAAGATTGAAGAAAATAGTCATAACAGATGAAAGAACACGTAAAGTAATATATTCGGTAAGTTTTAATATGAATTGTGTCTCTTTTTATATTCCAGATCTCAATTTTTATCAGTCACAATAAAGATAATTATTATCTGTACTCGTTTAGATTAATTTCAGATAAAAAATTCGCAGACAACAAAATTAATTCAAAAAATTACATTTTCATCACAATAACCGTCACATGCATAATATAACTATGGAATGAATTTTAATATGTTACGGTTCTTATACACCCTAATATATTAGAGTATGTTGAATGATTGATATAGTATTTTGAGTTGAGTATTGAAGACTACAAAAAATATTCACATGAGCCCAGCCTTATGGAAGTACTAGGCAAACTAGGTGAAACAATCAGATGAGGATTAAATATGTGTGTATGCGTGTGATTATAACAAAGTGATGAATAAAAATCAATAACTGACTGACAAAATTATTTTAATATATTCGCTGCAACAAAATATCTCCATTTTTTATTGGTTAGAGTTTATCTAGATGATTACACCTTAATTCGGTTTCCCCACTATGTGAGATATGGCGTTTATTATGATTATTATAATTTTTTTGATATTCTCTCCCATGAAGATCGCAAAATTATTGAATAAAATCAATAAGTAACAAACTCCACAACAAACAATCGAATGGTTTTTCGAATAAGGTTGCGGTCAAAGTAGCCCAGGTAACGGCAGAATTTTAAACTCCGCAGTATTCGGCCGAACGGCGCCTAATCACAAAATGGTGTTTTGTTATGGACTTGGTCACTATAATATCACCGTTATTTACTGTCACATAAGCAGTACATCCAAATAACAATGGAATGTATGTATGTGTATTAGAGTGACATTCACTGAGACCTAAAAGATCTATCTTTATTCAGTTCCGGAGGAAAATCTTGAAGACTGGTAGCTTCTTTAGTCCTTCGCTTATTTCTTTCAATTTTACATTGGAGCTGATTCCGCGAAAGGGTTCCGGCTTCCAAAAGGGTATTTCAGTCCTCTCCTTTGCTAGCTTATCTGATACTCATTTCACTCTATTCCAGTGTGTACCTGAATACACAGAAGGCGACTATATTGTTCTCGCCTAGTTTATTGAGTTTGCCTCGGCATTCCCACACCATTTTGGAACTGATTACACAAAAGCTTAGTGCTTTAATGGCTCCTTCACTATCTGACATTATGATAATCATTTTCCTTCTATATCCTTCTCCAATATTGAACTGGGCAATCTTTCTTACGGCATGAATTTCCGCTTGAAAGATACTTGGGGCTTTTCAGGAGCTTTGAGATTGTTTGACTCCTGGTCCAAACACTCCTAATTTAGTTCCTTCTATTGCCTTTGCGTCGTCTGTGTACCATTGAATGGCTTTCTTCCTAAGTCTGGAGATGGTATTTGAATCTTTGAAAACTTATACTTCTTCATCATACCATCTTGCCCTTGATCTTGCCTGGTTAGGTTTCCTGATTTCTTGAAAGTGCGATGGTGTTTTTTTTTCAATGATTCTCTTTCTACTTTGACTGTATGTTGTTCTTCCAGCAACACTTTCCACCACGATATATGTGGTGTGAGGTTGAGAATCACTTCCGTGGCTGCCGTTGGGAATGTTTTCATTGCTTCTGTATTCCATATACAGGCTAGTGTTCTAATTCTAATACTCCACCCAATAGTCCCATAAGTGATCATTGATAATTGATCTCGTTAAAACAGTGTACATCTAGCTAAGAATTTTTGGGCCACAGCCCAAATTTTTATCTGCCAGATTCCTGCAGACTACTATATCCATGTTGCTGTTGCAATTTTTTATAATCTAGTTTTCGTGTCAAACCTGGATAGTTGACTTCTTGTGTCCATTCAACCTTGTTCCCATCAAGTTTAATGGTTCTAGGTTGAGTTAAAAAAAAAAAACAATTGAATTGGTTTTTCAATTTGCACAAACAGCCGTTGAAAATAGCATAATGAAGGAGCTTGGCATAATTTTATTTTACTTTATTTGGATTTTTTTGGAAACACCCATTTTGCTTCATTGTATGTGTTAGTTTTTACCTATGAAACATCCTGTATATTTCTGAACTTTTCTCAATTTTACGAATATTCCGAGCAATATCCAATCCTTTATACAAGTTCTGCTTCAAAATATTTTCCGAAAAACTTTTCTATGACGAAAAATCTGCATATTTATTTACCAAAGTACAAACTTTACTGAACATCACCGTGTTCGTTCGCAAAACATTTCTCTTCTATTTCCCCTTTATTAAAACAGAAAGCCCAAGCAAAATGATTGATAGAATTCCAGAAATACATAACGAAGCAACAAGTTTATAAACCCCGAGTTACTTTATCTCCCATTCATGTTCTATAGATACTTCTCGGTGTATATTCATTTCAATCAACTGACTCTTTCATAACTAATCTTGACAGGGCGTTGATGAATACAAATTTATGAATTAATTGTATTAAAAAATGAATTATGCAAAAGGTATGGAGTACACGCAACTCTATTATACGGCTTCCGATTTAATTGGTGCAAATTATAAGTTCAGCTTCATTGCAAGTAAATTAGTTTTCAGTTATTGGAAACTTTTCAAGTAGCAAAGGAAAAGTGAGAAAATTAAAATTATCCAGTAGCTATTTATCAAATTAATGAAAATATGAGATATTATATTAAAAATTCACATTTATCTATTTTTGTGACAATCAAATTTTGAACACATTAATAATTTCAACTACAGAAAGCAAAAAAGTATTCCGCATGCAGCACTGTATACGTGATAGACGCCATTTCAGATAAGAAGTTACGTGACGTTTGCCAACTGTCTTGCGCAGAAACCAATATCGGTCTTGTTTATCTATGTCGCCTCGTAACGACTCATTGGCGTTGCAAGCAATATTTTATGCCAACAGCCATTTTATTATACCAAGTACCAAGTATTTTAATATTCCAGTCTCCATTATTTGTGAAAATATCTCGAAATGCTTCAATGAATTCCAAATTATATTTTATTCAAATAAACACATTTATAATATTCTAATTTAGTAGCATCTACAAAATGAAGACGCTACGCATACGAATGCAACTTCACGTGGGTTCTTCTTACGTGAAACGGAGTCTAGGAATTAAACTTCAAAATATTTTCACATGGAAAACCTCAAAGTAAATGGAATATAACCAAAGCTATTCATCAGTTTGAGTACGGAGTATCAAATTTGAAATATACTGTTACAGACATAAACAGGGTGATCAATCAAAAACAATTCTTGAATATGGAGGCATGTATAGTGAATCATAGACGTATGGCTGCAATATATTAATTTCAGGATAAGTGGTTTAAAGTATACGGGGCGTTGAATCCATAACGATTTTCAGGAACAAGTAGTCAGAACTTTTTAAGTATAGTGTATGACCCACTACAACTTTATATTATAGCAAATAATTTAAGCAGAATTCAAACCTCAAGTGGAATACGCGATGTGGTCTTTATTTAGGAAAAAAAGGAAATTCTTCCTGGTGTGGCATTCTGGAATACGCTGACAATTGCGACTGATTTTAAAATATAGACCTGTCTACAATCGGTGAAAATTGTATTCGAATATCCCCAAGCATTGGAGTTTATCGCATCGATAGATATAATTTATGAAAGAACATAATTCATTTGGTCCACATACGAAATATACCCTGATCATTTTTCATTTGACATTTAAATCTATTAAAACTGGGTATTTTTAAACACGTGTTCAAAAATAGCCAATTAGCAATCGATTACATTGATCAGAACCCCAAATGATATTATCGCTTATGTATTGGAGTTTCCAGGTAATTTAAAAATATTTTCTGTGAATAAGTAAAATTTCAGTTTCAAGATTTGAATACAAAAATCGACCAATCGATAGGGACCAATTGATAGAGAATAATACGATTTGCATAAAAAATTATCTTACCGAATATACCTCAAACATTGATGAATCTTAATAATTTTGTAGTAGATACAGAAAGCGTGTTGCTTAAAGGTAACAACCCAATGTCCTTGGTATATTATAGCTGATAGGAACCCGACTTTAACATACTTTTGATTGAATTAATTTGCACAAAAGGGTTTTCTTCAATTTAAATTATCTCCATTTTCCACTTGTTTGACAAGCTCGCAGTCACAGAACGACCAATAAACATGTCTGGGAACTATATCCTTGAAACTATTTCTGTATTGTCAAATCGACCATAGAGCTGATTGTTTCTCCACACATGTGGATATATAAAAAGTATATTCTAGAATGGATCTGAACGCTGTAGTTTGAGGTGCTTCTCGGGACTTAGTTTACTCGCTACTATGTTTTTACATATCACGTTTGGTTATCCGAACCACTTTGATAGATTGACTACGCTTTGGCTATAAAGCCGCCGATAACTAATACGTTGAAGAGTAGCTGATTATAGCAAACGGTTTGGTAACATACCAACCTCAAAATTGACTGGCGTCTTAAAATACACTGATATTTCCACCCATTAACTAGTCTAATAAATTTATTCGAAATTGTGTCTTGTGAATATTTTGTTTTGGATTCAAAACAATTTATTCACTTTTTTCTATTTTTTCCATTTTGTGAAATTCCTACCTTCTTTCACACGAGAAAATAAAAAGTATACTATATTGAAACTCATTTTTGAGAACGAGTGTAGTGCTAAAGAAAATGTTAAAATAAACTATTTTCCACTTACATTAAGTATTTAAGAAAATGGAAGTTTACAGCTGAGCGCAAGATAATGGAATCGTTGTTTTGCTCGTTAAATGGTTAGTAAAACTTTTATAAAAGTGGAATGTTAAACTCCAAATTGCTATATCCACTTCTGGTTGAAGTATATTATGTACCACAACATAATCTACTGCATTGAAGGCACAATGTTACAAGCTTTTCAGGTTATAACTACCTGGTTATGAAAAATCAAGCGTGAAATGTAAGGTAGTGAACTTTAAACAATAACCTTATTATAAGAGAAAGATCCATAAACTGCTTAATATTGGATTAATCCTTTTTTGAGATTATAAGGCAGAAGCCCACCTGTTAGTAGAATAGAAACACTGGACAATTCATTCGATTTTTCATTGATGGATAGTTATTATCTCGCGCAGCATTCTCTGCTAATTTTAAAACTTCAGCAAGAAAGAATTAAAATTGTGGGAATGTACAATGAAAACAATAAATCTGCAATGATGCTGCTCATTCCGGATTTCCGGAAGAACTACCACACATAAGTACGTAACTAAATTAATGCAAACGTTCTTTGAAGCAGAATGTATTGCCGATAAAAAACACCAACTACAACGAGTAGTTCCCAACGAGGATATGGAAGTTGTTTTTTTCAGGACAATTCACGTTACAAAAACAACAGTCAATATCACAAATTTCTACTGCGGTGGGTGTTTCTCGCAGCAGTGTTTTCAGAATTTTCCATGAATATAAGTTCCATCCTTTTTTTTCATTCGGTTATTTAACGTCGGTCTATTTCTGCTTCTGAGGCTAATCACCGATGCCGGGAGCACTCCACCCACAACCGGAAATTTTGGCGAACCCACTAGTGTTCCAACCAGTGGTAGCGTTCTTCAACGAGCCCAACATCCATGGACTCGAGACCTCGGTTTTACGTCTCATCCGAAAGACGGCATATCTACATTATACCTCGTGCTCATTGGAATAATGCCTGCGAGCTGTGATATGCTACTTCGCTGACGGCTGTACGTGCCCTATACGATGGTCTTCCTTGGTATGGGAACCCATCCAAGTATTAACCACGTTCGACACTGCTCGACTGTAATTATCGCACTAAAGACGTTCCATCCTTACAAAATTAAATTAGTCCAAGAGCTACATGAAGACTATTTCGACCGACGTCTATGGTTTTGTGAATTAATGAGTGAACAAGTGCAAGTCACGTAGTGTGGTAGTTTCATAACCAAACACCACAAAAATATATATAAATATGTTAAGGATTGTTTTCAAAATATGACTGAACTGAGCTATCAAAAATAACCTATAAAATTTATCTCGACCTTAGATAAGAAAAACGTTAATGACGTCATAATTCCGTCTCATCCATTTCATGAATGAGAGAGCAAGCTGGACAATGTATGACGTAACGGCAAAGGATGGTTGAACAAACTCTACAATTATTTACCACACCATCCCACTTGTCAGCAAAAGCTCTTATCCCTCCTCCCATGCTTACGTGAACATTGGTATATATGCATTTTCCTTTCAATGTATCCTTAACAAAAGTTCATTAATGGAGCAAAATCAAATTTGGTTTTAAGCAGCGTGATTAGAATGAAAAATGTACGCCGTTTTTCACGTATGTATCAATAGATATAATATAAAAATGATATCGAAAATGTAATTCCCGTTTCACGTTCTTTTCGGATATTTGTGAGCTTAGTTCGTTCTATGCAAGCTTCGTTTCAATAATTTACACTCAATCGATAGGTCTGATTTTACGGAACAACTCGATTAAAAATTAAAATGCGGGTCAGTCAGGCATTGCGGGCAATTCACTCAATGATTACTGTGATTTCTATTCTATCTTCTGATTAAAACAGATATAAATGCGGAAAGTATCGGTTATTCGGAGATTTCAGCATCATAGAAATAAAAGATTTATTTACAAAAAGTTGAGTTTTTTTAATTGAAGTTGTGGTCTAGAATAACGATTTTAAACTTCATTTGATTTGAAAATGGTGAAAGCTCACTTGAAATCTACAATGCTGAATTTTTTCATAAAACCGTGTTCAAAAAATAAACCATGATTTTTTGGTTCATATTTTTATACTGTTTCACTGTAAACAGCATATTCACTAGACAGCGCTGTTCAACTATAGTGGCCCGAATGAATTAGCGTCTAGCCGATTACGCATCATTGCTCCCGAAGATGAGCGATAGGCAACTGAAAGTTAGTAGCTGAGGTGCGCATGCGTCCAAGCAGCATTAAACCTTCTATTCGATGTGATTGATTGTGAGCAGATTAGCCAGGTTGGTAGGTTACTGAGTCTACAACCCAGAGGTCCTAGGTTCGAAACCCGGTTTGGACCTGGGTTTTTTTTGTTTCCTATTCCCAATTTTCTGATATTTACATATACTTTCAGTTGCCTATCATTCATCTTCGTGAGCGATGCTGCGTGATCGGCTAGACGCTAGACCTGAAAACGTAGAAAATAGTTTCGCAGACAGGAAATTTTGTTTTTTACAGTATGGAACAAGCTAAGTGTATAGTGGACGTAATAATTTAAATGCAACTATCTAATCGTATATCCCCTCTAAGTTATATGGCGGACTATGACGGTATCGTATCGAATTACAGTCGAACAAAGAGCCGACAACTTTAAGTTCACACAATATCTATTACGGCAAGTACTTATACCAGACAGTATGAGAAATACGTTACAGTACTCTTTTCGATAATATACATCTTATTCGTATTGTAATACTTGGCTTACCGGACCCAGGTCCTGAATTACCATTAGCTGTGACTCTGTCGAGCAATTTAACATTCATAAAAGTATAAACTGTCAATTTCTCTAAAATCATCACCCTATTTTTTCTGGGCTGGACTGGATCATTGGTAAATTTATCGATAAGGGCAGGGATTTTGTGTTCACGGGAAATTCTGACAAGATTGCTGCAAGGAACACCCACTGCACTGGAAATATGTTTTTCTCCTAACGTTAATTGTCCTAAAACATTAAGTTTGTAAACTTTCTTCTAAATTCAATTCAATCATTTTTTGTATCTGTTATTGCCTTATATTTCACGTTGATTCACTGAAACCAGACAACCAGAACTTCAACCAGAAGTGAATATAGCAATTTTGAGTTTATCATTCCACTTTTGCAACAGTTTCACAAACCATTTAACGAGCGAAACAACGATTTCATTATCTAACTCTCAGCTGTAAACTTCCATTTTCTCAAATACTCAATGTAGGTGAAAAATAGTTTATTCAAACATTGTCTTTAGCCCTACACTCATTTTCGAAAATGAGTAGATGGAATATATAAAAAAACCAGAGATAATTATCCATGAGATATAGAAGATCTAAATTGCAGATTATTGCACAAATGATAAAAATTATCTTTGTCATGTGATCAATCACGTCATCTGATAGTTAACGCACTGTTTTTTCAATTATTGTTAGCGTCAATATAAATCGAAGTCGGACAGTTGGTATATTCACACACACACACCGATATCATCTGGAAAGCGTAGCATATTGAGGCTTCCGTGTTTATTGTATTCCTAGGTACGGTATTCGATACAGATTGTTTTGTTTTTTCTTAGTAGCATTGCTAAAGCAATGCATCGAATTGAATATTTTGAATTAGCAACACTGTCCATCCTTTGCTATCCTCCAGCTACTTACAGGGACCATGATTGTCTGTTATGATACGGAGTTCAAGCCAATCTGTAGACTACCGATCGTGATTTCCACTGCAGGCTTCAAAATATTATTAAAGCAACGTTCTACTCTACCTACTTCTTCTCAAGGCTGCTCACTGTCTCTTAAAGTTCGTATATTTCAAGATACATTTTCGAAACGCTATTTCAACTTCAGTGTTTATATTGTACTTTAAATTGGAATAAATTAGGAAATTCAATTCTTAACTAAGTAAATTAATTGGAACTTTTTGTAAAGTTGCTTGGAAAATTTCATCTTTCGTTAGGTTTAAATTCATTAACACAAAAATAAGTGTATGTTTCATTCAATAGCTTTTTTGGTGTGCGTCATCAATTGTTAATGTCCTGTTAACACATTACGTAGGAAGAAATGGAAAAAAGGCAGGCCTGTGATTAATCTTAATCAAAGTATCACAATAATGAACCGTTTGAATGTATCACAAACGTTAACCCTAATCTTAGACGTACAAAAATTTAATTGGTTGTGCAAGCGCAACTTATCAATCGGGAGCTCAAAATACTATGAAGGCGTTTCTTCCGTAGCGTCAATGTGTCTTACTTCTTTTTTTCTTGCCCCCAGACAGTTTTCATCAGGTCTGTACTTCGTTGTTTACGGTCAATTATTATTTATAAAAAGTGGATATTAATCTAATTGTTATATTTATTTGAATAATACAAAGATATGCCTCGATACACGGGAAAACATCAGCATTTCGGAAGTTCTCAGGTATTTCCAGTTAGAAAAAGAAGCTGATGATTATTAATTTCACAGCCTTTTCGGATTGGGCTGAATACGATCCTGATGATTTTATCCATTAAATTAAAGGCGAGCTATATGTCAAAATAGCAAATAAAATAATCGACATACCCAACAGGGTAGGGGATCTCTGAAGGCGCGAGGGTGCTGCCACATAGGGAGTCCGATTAGTACTAAGATTTCTAATTTAGTGAGAACTGTAACGCCGTTAGTGATAGTTGCAAATTCTTCTATGATCCCAAACTGACAACTGCAGACCAAATTTAAAATTAACATTAAATTCCGAGGGTCGCGAAGTCGACCAGAACCGTTTTTATTGTTTATGGTGGAACTTTTATTTCAAGAGACAATGTCTAGAATATGTATGGTGGAAGACTGTACTGTGAGGTGCACCCTGTAAGCTCTATCTTCATAAAAAACATGTTTCATTAAATGAAAAGTGACAGTAGTTATTTTTCCACGCAGCTTTGAACTTCCCAGCATTGTTGTCGAATTCCTAACATTTATTTCTCTTTACGTTTGTCATTGAAATATGTAAAAAACGTTTCATTCATTGTATACTTTTTTTATTCAATAAAATATATAAACTTGATGATTATTGCTTCATTTTTCTCACTTCTGGCATTATATGGTCCATTTTTGACATTTCATTTAATTTTACTTGACTATTTGATTATTATTATTGTAATATAAATCTAATATTGAGTCACTTTGAATGAAATATCAAAAAATGGACCATAAATGTCACTTTGTAATAAAAGTAAAATTACAGTAATTTTGAATATACCGCGAAAAACTGTAAAATTACAGGAATCTTCTTTTTCGGCTGTTAGCGGAGTTCACAACCATCTGATTTGTGTAAGAGGTACTGACGAGACTCTCAAGGTGACGCCACCCGTACAAATAGAGGGCGCCACGGGTCATTTTCTCATCTATAAGTATTTTTTTATCTATGATACCCAAAACCTGGATATACGTCACAAACGATGACGCACACCAAGAAGGATATTGAATGTACAATGAGCTATTTGCTAGTATAGTTTATAGAATCCCAGATACGCAACAGCAAACAACTTCAATAACACCGCTTGTCAGTGAGGGGGTTTATCAGGACCTCTATTGCGAAACGCAGGCGTCTATTGTAACCCACAGAATTGCGACAGATTCCACCAAACAAATTAATCTTCTTATTTCTATGGGATAAAACCTCTTGATAGCTTAGGGGTAGTTTTTTTGACCGTTATCGGAAGGTGCCCTTTATTAGGAGGTTCAATTTGAATATAACGGTACTTCGATTAAGATTGAAGTAATTCAAAATTCCTAACATGGCATACAAATACTAGTGATACTATTGCTTGATAAGCGAGGATTAAAAGTTCATAAAAAGCTGAATGAGAAAACAATTAACTAATGTATGCCGGAGAAGGTTCAAATTTTTTCATCCCAGAGGATATTAAAAACATTAGCGTACTGAGAAACACAGTAAAGGTAAACTGTATGTATTAATTGAATGTTATTTTACACTAAACCTCAAAATTATAATTAATGACATATGTTTAGAACTTTTTTTGAAAATATGGAATTTACGTCGACATTAGTTAAGAAACACGTGGATGACGTCATAATTCCGTCTCATCTATTTCATGAATGAGAGATCAAGCTGGACATAATAACGGACGTATGACGTAACGGCAAAGGATGGTTAAACAAAGTATAACCACAATTTATTCTGTAGAATTGCCCTGGGATTTTTTACTCTTCCGAAGATTTTTTTTCGAAATTACATTCCGTAAGCTAGCAGTTTGAAAGTGTGGAGTGAATAATATATTCTGGGTATTTCCACACACACAGTATTTTCCATCCTGACCACCTTTCAATCGGTTTAAGATGACATGTGTATGTATGTATGTATGTGTGATTTTTGGGGTGACATTCACTAAGACCTAAAAGATCTATTATGCCCCCTTACTACTGACATGTGTAGGTAACAGTTAACAATATAAACAGCTGAATTACAATTGAAGATTTATTACAACTTTTATAAATTCAAAACACTTGTCAAATCGGATATAGCCTCACAAATCAATAAAACAACGACAAAATACAGAATAAAATAACAGCTAACTAAAAACTCATTTTGCAGTGCAAATAGAAGGGGGATGAAAGAAGGAAAAAGTGATCTTAGTACAGCGTCAGTTCGTATTCAGTTCAGCCATATTAAAAGAACAATCAATTCAGATAATCCAAAGTTGACTCACTTGAAAGCGGTAAAAATAATACAGCTATTAGCTAATTGCTCGATAATAACGGAAGAAAAGTGAATATTTTGAATAAAAGATCGAACGCTTAGAATTTAATCTGTTTTATTTCCATTTCGTGTTGATTTGTTAGTTTATATCATATTATTAAGTGAGTTTCCTCTGGGTGTTCTTGTGGGTGGTGGAATAGATATTCCTTTTAGAGTGCCGATAATAGGTTATTTGGTTCCCAGCCTCAAAAAGATCATTGGTAATTTGGTTCCCGGGTATTGCTGTATTGTATTGTATTCTAGCACTACCCACGTCATCCAGGTTCATTTTATTTGGTCCCGATCTTTAATATTGAGTCTTGGTATTGGTTTCGTTCTTGTTCAGTTAGTCTTGGCCTTGGTCTTGCTAGTCTAAGAATGGTCTGGTCTAAGTTCACAGGATCAAGAAAAATTTTGCACATCACTGATCTATTGGCAACAGAAACTGCATAATTAACTTGCTGTTGTACTATATTTACTGTAATTGTTACATTTTGATATAGTTTATTGCAAAGTTATTATCTATCATGTGTTTGTTCTACGAATTCCACTTTTATTTAGAGTTGTATTTTATTATTGACCCGAAAAATGTGGTTACCCCGAAAGTTTCCGCAGAGATTTGAAAATGATAGTTTTATGGAATTTGATGTGCTTTTCCCGAATTTTGACTTTGCTAACTCGTATTTTGCCGATCGCGCCGCCAAATTGGAGAAATGGCGCATTAAAGCTGAGCTTGATTTTAGTATATTAAATTGCATTAGAATGGGGCCTATTGGGGATACCACATCAAAAAAACGCACCGCTTACACAACCTCAAGACTGTGTAGGAGTGAGTTTTTTGGCACAAACGACGTACACTTTGCGGAGCTCGTAGGTCGCCTAAGCTATTGACTTGGAAAAAAGGTGACATAAATTGTGTGTATTTATCTCTAGTTTCATTTTGTATGAAACTGTTTTTATCGTAAAATTAGTCGGAATGGAGGTACTGTCAAAAATGTGGCGCCATTTTTTCAATAAGGTAAGTGGCAAAAATACAAGTCAAAATTCAAAGAGAGCACAACAAAATCTATGAAATTAGCAATTTCCAAAACTTCCGGATAAAAACTTTCCAGGTGAAACTACCGAGTGACTGTATCATTCATCTGTGACTTTCAGTTTGTTGTGTTTTGAATTGTGCTTGCTTATTAGCTGTTCTTCAAACTCCCCCCCCACAAACCCGGCAATAATTATTATAAGTTATTGATTGTAAATAAAAATGAATATTGTTCCCAAAAGGTCCTGGAACTGGAAAGTGATGGAAGGCGATGGACGTGTACAAACAAAAAGCATTTGTCATTATTTCGAGCGAGCGTGATGAAAAAATGTTAACAGTTACCAAACATATACAAGAGCATTTTCATATTGCTCGATTTGAATCGTTGAATTTTTCTGCGAACGAGATTTAGAGGATTTGTCCATAGACTTACGGAGATTATTACATGAGAATATTCCGATCCGAACGTTTCTTTCTGTGTTTCAGTTGATATTTTTTGAAGAAATATATTTTGTGGTGTTTCATCGTAAGTAAGTAAGAACGTTTATTCATCTCTTAGAATTTTACAAATACAAGTTGTTAGATTACTTACTTTCCAGTATTACTACTAAAGAAAACTGGGAATGTCTGAATTCAGAATACACATAAAATTGGGTATATCTATAATCTTGGGAACCAGCTAACTCATTTTGTATGGCCCTTTTTAATATGGGAAATCAGTTTGTAATGATGTCATAGGCCAAATTATCAAAAAGAATGGAGCTAATCAATAACCAGTAGAAAGTTGTTTCAAATGTGTGACTTCAACATCATATGATTTTTGTTCCGTTCCGAAATATGACTAAAGTTTACATAACAATCTGATCTGTTACAAACAACTGTCGGTTTAATAGACTTCTTTTCATACTAACACTGTCCAGATTAAAATACTTTCTTGGTGAATACATAGATTACTAACCGAACACGTATTTCGAAATCTAAATTCAAGCACAAAAAAATAAACACTTCATGCCTTCGCAAAACAATATGATTGTCTTGCAGTACAAAAATAGCCACAGCTGTTACATTGCACTCAATTTACTCCGAGTTATCTGTTTGACTATTTCTATAGTGCAACTCTTTTTCAATTGTCTGCCGACGAGACAGCCAAAAAAACCGTTGATGGGTTTTAAATTAGAAGTGTCACAGATTTTATGTAAAGTCCTGTTCTTAAAATATTTGAAACAGATATTTCTGTTATTTGTTCTCAAGTGCATGCTTGCAAGAAGAAATATTCGCATTTAAAGGGAAAGTACTGGGAATTGATCCATTACTCAAAAAAAAAATATAATTCATCAAAATTTAATTTATTGCCTTTGAAGTGGGTACATGTAATTTGGTTCTCATGTTGAGAATAGTCCGGAGAAGTGTGTAACTTTCATGTGTAATTTGCTTGCAGATATGTTCAGATTATCTGGTTTCTATCAGCAATTTGGTTTCAAAAAAAACAATGAAACCCCATTTGGATTTTATAATTGTTGATTAAAGACAAAGTATTCACAACATAAAGTTTCCCCCAAAAATATTAACTGAAGAACAAAGAGGAGCATGAGGAAATAACTGAAGAAAAATTGCAAACAATAACAAGAAAAAAACGTCGGTTCTGCTCTCTTCTTGAAAAACGTGAAATGAACGAAATAACGGATGCAACATCAGATTTATGTTCCATCGATAAGTAGTCAACTTGGTCACAGCTCGCCGAAGAACTCGCATCTATTTTTTCATTAGAAATAACGTCTGAGTGTATTTTGCATTTATTTTCACACTTACGCCCGATACTATCGTATTACAAAACTAAAAGTCTTTTTGAGTTTCTGATAATAGCCATTTTGTTGGTATTGTGTTTTCCAATACAGTGTCCCAAGATCCAGCATTCCTCAACAAGAACTGCATACGATATACGGAGCATATGTTTCTGGCTGTTCAAATTCTTCGACTTTGGAACATCTGCTGAATGTATCTAACAGCCTATCATTTATTTATCTGCATAGTTTACTCACTCCAAAACCTCCAAAGACGTAATAAAAAACGTCTCAGTATTTGGAACACATGTGGAACGGCTTATCACTTGTACGTTGGGTGGTGGGCGTAAAAATCGGCGTAAAAATCTTCCTTGCCAGCCGCCGATTGTGTGTCTCCTATTACCTGCATCGTAAGTGGACCAATTTTTGTTCAATTTTTTTCAACTTTCAGGTATCTTCTTGTTGTAACTATATCTCTCTATTAGCCAAACTGCCAACCCATAAGAAGCTGCGGAAGAAAACAAGATATCGTATAACCTGTTATTTGAATTATTCTCCGTCTCCGTTACCTCGTTTATCTTACGTTTTGTAAAAAGCGCGCATGTGCCATGGGTCGAGTTGGACTGCAGATTCGTCTCCAGTTACTTAAATCATATACAAAGAACTTTTTTCAAATGGATAATTCGAGTTTTAAACTTTGAAACCACCACAGGAATTATAAAAAACACCAACTTTCTCGATTTTTTAAAGTAATTTTCGCGATAAGAAAATGAGGCTGATAAGTCAACTCTTGACTGCAAATACGTATCCAGCAGGTAGAATTCATTCGAAAAATATATTTCTCATACAAGATTATTCGATAGACTTAGTGAATATCAATAAATAATCATTGTACACACAGCTATTCCAATCACTTCTGGGTGAGACGTCAAATTCAGGAGTGGATGAATGGGAATCATATTTATATTCAAGGAAATTACTTGGAAACTGAAATCCTGCAAATTGCTGATGCATTTGAAAACACTAATCACAATCATGAATATTCTTTTTGTTAATTATTTTGGGAAATTAGAACCACAATATTTTCCATATTTTTCAATCCAACGTTTCGATAGCGCTCCAGAACGTTATCAAAAACATTCAAGTTTTTCCGAAAATTCCTTAACAAGACGATCAATAATATTTTGTTCAAGCGTGCGAAAAATTTCTCCTGTCAAATTTTCAAGGTCTATTCACAGTAAATTATATTATAGGAAAAATGTGAAATGAAATATTTTTTCTATGACATAAATATTATAGTCTACTAGAAATGGAAACACTACCGAGAAGTTAAATTGGAACTATGAAAAAAATTCTTGTTTGATTTCAAAGCATAATTAACAAAAAAAAAAGAACGCACCACAAGGAATATAAAGAGGATCGTAGAATAGAAAAATACAGGGATCACAATGACGATCAATTGCGAATCGATGTTCATATCTTGAGACTGTGATCTTTATTTTAGAAAAATGGTGAAAATTGAAGTGAAATGGCTCGTGTTCTCTAATATGTCAAGTTTCAAACCAAGCGATCTTAAAACATGGTTAAAGCATTGAAATTTGAAGGTCACGTTGAAGAACAGTGAAACTTACAGATTCTGCTATGATGCAGTCTACTAACGCCTTAAATATCTGTGACAGGATTAAATACGGATTATATAGACTTTATGAGAGACGTCGAGGTTAACCGCTCCAACTGACTCTATTGTTATCTACAATCTACTAGGTTCAATAGACTTACTTTTGACACCGGTTTAGTGGTTTAACTGATTACCAAGCTTCTTGTTGCACTATGTTTATATATAGTTCTATTAAAAGTTGAATCAACTTATACATTTCTAGTCCTTTTCATGAAAATATAATTATTAACGCTACATTCAACTTTCCGAACTTCCAATGTAGGTATTCACAGGAAAATGCTAATGCTGATAAAAAACAAACAAAAAAAAACAAATTCACAACCTTTTCTAATAAACCGAAAAGCGAAAAGCATATCGAGATGATTTGAATGCAAACTACCCTAATCTTCATTCGCTCTTTCCGAAAAGTTTTTCTTTAAAATGAAAACCTTCGGGTAATAACTTTGGGGAAGTGAAGAAAAAGTTTCCAAAACTTTTCGATTCAAATAACTGCATTCACTCCACGACAGAATCGTGAAAAGTCTTATAAAACACGAAAATGCAATCAAAAGATTATAGTAAATTCTGCAAGTCACACTACAAGCAATATTTCGGTCAGATACATAATGTGCTTGATATAATTCTAATATTTAAGAAATACGCAGATTCGATTCATACACAATAAATTATTCATTTCAATTCATTAATCACCACATTTTCCAGGAATACTTCACATCAGACAGGGTTTTTCAGAAAGAGTGGTTCTGTAGGGTATTTCAGAAATTGTAAGAGATAAAAAAAGTTAAAAGGCCATGAATTATTTTTTTGGTAACAATCCAGTCAGCCAGTATAAAAGTGTTAATTGGCAAAGCGACAACAGCATCCAAAAAAGTTTAACAGCTGAACTCTTCCAAACTGATATTGATCGGTTGTTTCTCTTCAATTTGGAAATATTCCGTTTACCTCCAGTATGACTTAATTCAGTCTATATAGGCAAAAAATTACTTCCATCTTTGTATATCTGTTGAGAATATTATGATATAAAAACCATTGAAATTTTACGTGGACTAAATTCAGCCTATTAACATAGTGAGCAATGAGAATTTTGTTCTCTCAACAAATTCTTTAATTCTTGAAAAAAAGCTCGACAGTTTCCAAAAACTCACTTTCAATTGATGAATTCGCTCTGCGTTTAGAAAAATATATTGATCGTTCAATATTTAAGGCATAACAGTGCAATGGCAAAGTCTAGAAAAATTGACAATATACATCAGGAATACATCAGGAATACATCAGGAACAGAAACAATTTGCAGTACTGGACTTTAGCATACTAGTATAATTTGAGCAGTAAAATTGAACGAATATAGAGTGAGCACTAGTAACAACAGAGATAGCACTGACACTTAGATAAACATATCAACTGGCAGCCAGGTAGCCCTTGCAGCTTTGAATAGCTGCAACTTAACAACCTGATGGTAGAAAAATGGCGAAAAGAACTGAATGAACTGGCAGACCACATTAACCCTTAAGCCGAGAGGAGCTAAAATGTTAGCGCTATACGAGAGTATCGGTTCGACATACCGGTATTATGAAATAAATAATAACTTGAAAAGAAATTACTTTTATTAATCATTACACATGACAATAAAGTACAGATACATTATTTATTGTCAGAAATACAACTTTTGCATATTTTGCAAGCATGTTCTGGGCAAATAGGTTTTTGGCAAGTAACACATATACATATAAAACGTTTTTCTTTTTCTTTGGTAAGGACAGCGTAAGAACAGCGGTTCCTTTGAAGACGATGGTTGATTATTGTTATCATTACCCTTTATTAAATTGTGTAGATCTTCATTCAATTTGGGATTTTCCAATCGTTTCTTCATAATATGTAGTCTAACAAGATCCAAAGCAAGTTCTTTTATAAAAATACGTCTAACTAACGAAGTGAAACAAGTATCACACTGAAATTTGCTTATTTAACTTGTAACAGAATTCCATGAAGGTACTTGGGCAGCCAACAATACAGCTCAGTAATATTCGAGAATATTGGAGATTAATTTTTGTATAGCGGTATGACATACCGTTGTCTCGGGTTAAGGGTTGAAGTGAGATTAGTGTGGGTGCCGAGACAAAACAATATTTTTGGGTATGAACCAGCTAATGAAATTGCGGGAAGAGATTCAGCAACAATATGTTGGATCAGAACCAGTTTTTGGGACCACAAAGAAGGTGGTGCGAGGACAAAAACAAACATGAGTGCAAAGCCATTATAGACTACAGTGAAGGAACACTCCAAAGCAGGTACACAGTAAAATCTTTATTGGTAACACACGTCAAACCGGCAGAATAAGCCAACAGGCTGCAGTGCTCCCGGCACAAGAGCGGCTCCCAAAAAGAGGAAAAAAAAGCACCAGTGAAGTTGCTGGATTGCAGATGTGGAAAAATAATGCTAGTATTTGTACAAACGTACATATGAAAATGAAATACAGTACAAGCTATCCAATTTAAAGTGGGGAAATGTGCTGTACCTCGGAAACTATTCGTCATAGAGCCGCAAATCTCTATGACGTATAGTTTCTTGTGAAAAATATTTAAACTAAAGTGGCTCGAAAAAGATCCGGGAAATTATTTTCAAGTTTCCAAGAGGGTCGATATGGAGTGAAAAAAAACATAAAATATCGGTGTGATGGCGTCATTTTTAATTCAATTTCATGACAACTAAATTTTCTCTCTCCGATATTTCAGGCTGGGAATAAGATATCGAATTCTGGTTTCCACTAGCCTATTCAGGTATCATTTCATTACATTTTTATAAAAAAAAGTGATTGCATCTAATTTCTTAAGTACTTGTGATTTTTTGTTATGACATTGAAAAACGCGCTCTAGCGGCATCACTAAGAATCAAACATACTGCAAACATATTGAGCTGGGTTTGATGGAGCAATAAATGCTACTCTTAACGCGACCAAGTTAGTGAGAAATCCGTTTTTTAGTTCAGGAGTTACAGCTATTTATTTGAAAAATGGTAAATCATTCTCACCACTCCATTTGAATAGATACGTCAAAAAGTCAAAAATGGGTACCCAAAAGATGCTCAGTTTTGGAGATCATATTTTTTGGGTAAATTTACTAGGTATATTCCAACTACTACAAAAGACAGCTCATTATACACCATTCGGTCAGGGAGAAAAAGGCATATTGCGGAAGATAAATTGTAAAAAGTAGTGAGTGTTATAATTTAATCTTGCTTCTGCTTGACAAACTGGGGTAGAAAAATAATAATAGTAGCTATGTCTCAGACCTTGTTACTATGTCGTATAAAAGATAAGAACGTTCAGCAGGAGGTAAATCTCCAAATAACAAACTTAATGACAATCAATTAAAGAGCCAAGGCTTCGTAGAAAAACTGTTTGTTTCAAAGGTCTTAGTCGTTTTTTTTTAAACACGAGAAAGACATCCACAGGATTACAATTTCTTTTGGACAGTGTAACGCGTAGGTTCAAATTGATGAAAAAGAAGAGAAGATTATGAACATACTGTAACTGGAGTTTAAATGTTGAATTCCGGTTGAAAAAAATCCTACTTTCTAGTAGTTATTCAAATATTATTCACATACTTATACAGCGTTGCTGAATAGTCTCGCACCAAAAGATTATATTTAAAACGGATAAAGGGAAATTAATGAAATTCTACGAAGATAGGTAAGACGGTATTCTGTATATTTCAAGTCAAATGTCAACGTTTTGACATAAGCGTTTAGCACACGGCCACCATCTTGGATTTTTGAGATAGCAACCTAGGTGAAGTGACGCATTACAAAGAACCCTTTTTTTATCTTCCCAGAAATAATAACAGTGTATCAGTTTAATACAAAATGTCTTATGGAATATTAAATTTATTTTTCTATATTAAACTGTACTTTACTTATGATATGACCTAGTAGGTGTCAAACATCAAACAAAAAAGGTAATAAAAACGTCAACCACATCATTATTCATGTACAAATTATCAAAGCTGATAATTATTACAAATTGGCACGAGATTTGACTGTAAATTGAGGATAATGGCACACTTATCGGTAACATAACGGATGGAAATCTTAATGTTAGCTGGATGTGGTAATTTGAATTAAATTTAAAATCTTCAAGAATTGGCTGTCGATGATTTTAATAGACTATTACAATTTTGTGAAATAGTTACCGAAAAAATTTCTTAAACCTTTTGGTATCCAGTGATGAGGCCACATTTTGCTTGAACGGTTCTGTTAACAAATTCAATTGCCGGTACGGGTCAAATTGTGATACGCATTGGCTTGAGAATGTGTGGGCGGGTTTGGTGAAAAACCATTGAATCGGTTCTTTCTTAGTTGAAGGTACGCTCACCGGTGGTGAATATCTCGATACACTTAAAAATAAGATTATATTACTTCGTCAAAGATGGATTGGTCGAAGAGGTGTAATTGAGTGGCCGGCAAGATCCCCCGAGTTGACACCACTTGATTTTTATCGCATACCGCATTTATGTTAACAGACTAACTGCTTGGAAAATATAAACGATCGCATATGTCTTGAATGAGTCTATGAATATATCTGAAGCTCCGAATAGAGTATTATTTTTAACAAATAAATGGCCAGCATTTTAAGTACTTATTGTGATGAACTATTCGCAACTTGAATAAATGTTCAGTTTATCAATCTCTGTAACATACAGCATCGCTAGGAAATGCAATTCTTATATTTTTGTTAAATTTCTTTTATAACCTTAGAGTGCAGTGATACTATTTTTGAAAACAGAATAAAAGCCATCTTTGGGATTCGTCACTCTAGCTAGGTTGTCATTTGAAAAAATTGAAGGTGGCGCACGTACGCTGAACGCTTGCGTCAAAAACATTTGACATTAGCTTTCAAATATGCAGAATAAAGTCTTTTTCATCTTCCTAGAATTCCATAACTCTTTCTTCATCCGTTTCAAGGATAATCCCTTGGTGCGAGATTTTTCAGTAACGCTCTATATAGTATTTTCTGATATTTTCCATGGAATTTTTTCTGTACCGTACCAATATAAATTCTCGTTATAAATATTTTCATTACATTTTGAAGTATTCAAAAAGGCCATTACCTCAGTGTTATGAATTCGAAGTTAAATGATTCATCACTTTAATGATGTATAATGGTATAATCAACACTTTGATCTGGGTGAATTTCAATCGACTCGTCTTCATGGCTCTTTTGGTTGGGAGCCAAAAATATTAGCGTATATAATAATTTGTCACGAAAACTGGGCATTTATTAATATAAACCGAATCGTTGACATCGCGAAAGGTGTGGATTAAATTAACCGCATTCAATATTCCGATTTCACTTTCGAAAGCTATAATCGTTTATCTTGATTTATAACCGACTACATCGATTTATTTCGATTGATTTCAATTGATTGTCAATGCACGAACTAATGAGAGAATTTGTTTTGAATGTGAAAATTTTTATGGAAAACTCCAAAATAACGATTTCAATTAACTGATAAAAAGTACATTTGTTGCTTACCAAAATGAATCGAGTTGATAAACAGTTTCCATTGCCTGCAATAAGCAGAACCAGGCATGGAAAAATGGTTTACAAAATTTCTGAGCGCCTTCCATTCGCTTTTCTGTTAGGCTATCAAAAGTATATAACTCAATACGGCCTGGTCACAGTTACATAATAGCTGCGATTCAGCTGCTGTTCCAATTCTCTTTGTTTTTCCAATTCCACATACAGTTTACTGTTCTTGGAAACCACACAATTTTTTTTAATACATTGTATGTATATTGGGGTGACAGTCACTGAGACCTAAGAAATCTATTGTGCCTCCTGATTTCTACTTAGTTCTTAGGGAAAGTCTCAGAGACTATTGGCTTCTTCAGACCTATTTCCCGGTGGAGTTTTAGGATATCTACAGGATTCAACTTAGGTTGATGTACCCCTTCTATTGCATAATCTCCTGCGCCTGTTACCTTGGAGATTCTGGATTGCTGTGTCATTCGCAAGTATGTGGATGGTTTTTTCTTCAATGCCACAAAATCTACCTTATTTTTCCTCCACTTTTCTGAGCTTTCTCAAGTGCCCACATTCAAGCGACAATGTCCCGTCAGGATTCCTGTTAAAGCTCTTAGTGCAGCTTCACTTTGACCTGTGCATTAATTGGATCTCGACCGTTGCAGTCACTCAACAAAATCTTCAATTGTCTAAACTCTGCTAGATCATCCCAATGGTCAAATCCTATCTTTTCTCCAACTTTGCTTATCAATATTACATTGGAACTGATACCACAAATGGTGTTTCAGTCCTCTTCTTTGCTAGTCCATCTGCTATTTCATTTCCTTCTATCCCAGTGTCCCTATAATCCACAGTCATGTAACTTCATTTGCCTGGGCATTTCCACACCATTTTTGAACTGATTACGCAAGTACTCAGTGCTTTGATAGCTGTATGACTATTCAACATTATAACAACAATCCTTTGTCTTCTATATCCCTTGTCCATATTAAGCGGGGAAAACTTTCTTATGTTTGCCTGAAATATACTTGGAGTTTTTCCCAAGCTCCCAGAGTTCTTGGTTCCTGGCCCGTACACACCTAACCCAGCTTCTTCTATTGCTTTGGCTTTTTTATACGTCGGAAATAGTATGTCTCCATTTGACGGAAGTGCCTTCCTTCCTTGCACTATATTATTACTCACTTAAATTCACAATTTCACTTTGATAACTATATCAGAATAACCCTCGGCCTCTGTTCTCAAAAGCTCCGATTGTATTTGGATTGAATTTATAGATACCTCAGTCTTGAAACTGTTCTTATATCTATTATCACTTGTCCTCACAAGCTCGACCGTCATCATACTGAATATGTTACTCCATTATGAAATGGAACGCTAATACGGCTATCTACATAATTAAACAAGTTTTTGTCACAGCGTTCCAAAAACGCTTATAAAATCAAGATCGAGATCGCGTCCAAACTGTAACGTTTATATTGCCGCAATCCGTTCGCCAAACTTTGCTATTGAATACCAGATCCGTGAATAATGTAATTTACGATCTCGCTTACTCCTTAAGACGGATCCACAATATAATGTATAGATCACACCGTTTTCTCGGTTCCATTTCGGCCTGGTAAAATATTATCACTGTGTGTGAGCATCCATAATGCTCGCGTAACAGTCAAGTTCCGCTTGAATCTGACTACAGTCGTGATCTAGTCCAGTAACTGATTACCTAAAAATATCGAAAGCTCCTGAAAAGT
>CAJUYH010002681.1:8644-46839 GCA_910591685.1 Galerucella tenella
ACATATTTATATTAAAGGTATTGTTTTCTGTACCATCAACATTAAGTGAATACGGTACTATTAGGTACATTTTAAAGGTTCAATTACAATTCAATTATAAATTTGGCAAATCACCGGAAGTGCTACTAGTAATGTAATGACTTGTTTTGTTGAAAACAATCGTAATTTTCAACTATTCAAAATTCTTATATTTGGTTACTCAATGGGACAAAATTGTCTCTTCTAAGTCAGAAAGAACTGTCCTAAATACCATAAGAACATGAAAAAAATTGAGATAAGAAAAAGTTTGATGGATCAAGAAGATAAAGTAACATTCCGCTAAAAAGTTACGAATCAACATGCGCCAAACTGTGAGTCCATATTGTGGAAAATGCTGGTTTTTAACAAAAAAAAAAAAGGTAAAAATTATTGTTCAATGACAAATGTATCTCTAAGAATGTTAATTTATTCAATTTCAGTGACACTACATTCTCTACATATAAATGTACAATGTTCTAGGCATATATATCTTTCACACTTGGTACATGAATATTTGGTGGTTGTTTTTTTTTTTCGATCACAGAAATTGAAAAGCCACAAACTGTTAGTCTCGTCCATAATTGATCGACAAAATTTACATTGTCATAGTCCATACAAAAGACTAATAATTTGCAGATCTCGGGGGCTGAGTTTTCCATTGGCGACAAAAATTTAACTTTTGAGTAACAGAAGGATAATAATATTGGTTTCTTACCTTGACCTACGATATTCATATTCATCTTTTTACCACCCAATGAATCTAGAAATGAAATAATTATTATCAGAACAAACCTATTGTAAACCATCAAATTTTGCAGAAGTGGAAGTTGGTTCAGTTAAAGCATCAAATATTGCTTTAAATGAACCAACTTTCACTCCTGTCAAATTAGGAATGTGAATTCCTGAAGACAATTTATTCAATCAAATATTATAAAACTGGCAAAATTTCAGGTTTGGCTTATAAAATCTTTTCTTCTTTACCTTTAGATGTATCTTCCCTTATTTCTAGGGTACACTGTTCCCTGGGTCTATCACTCAATAAGTCATAAAGAATTTCTTTATATAGTTCCTTAAAAGAGACAGTAATAATGAAGTTAAATGAAGAATTATCTTTTGTAAAATCGAATATTAAATATAAAAACTGAAGTTTTTGTTGTTCTACTAAGTAAAAAGTGGTTCTCCCATATACTTGTTGTCGTTTTTTATCAACCGGTCGATGAAGGAAACGTTAAATCTAATATGTTAAACTACTTCTTTCTAATCTCTTTGTCTATCTTCATATCGTTATGATTCTAACAAAATTTAGAAACTTGAATGTAAAATGTCAAAGGGCATCCTTCAAGTAAGAACCATGTATGTGAAAAAGTTTGGGTAATTTGAAGCTCACATTTAAAAACCTACACAACTTTGTGCTTACCTGTGAAATAATACACCGAGTATTAATATTCAACTCATCCATGGTTAATTAATTTCTATTTTCGAAAGGAAAAATATAACCCCAAATTTATATACACAGCAAAATGACATTTGATTTGCCTCCGGCCGGTGTAGCCTCTTCTTCTTCTTCTTCTCTATTTTTGGCCTCCACCTAAACAGTATTTGGCCAGCGCTGGTTTTCGCTTTGATCTCTTTTAAAACCAAAGCTTTTCCTGTCCTTCTTGTGAGCTAGATATGTTAAAAGGAGACAATCACTACAAAGGTTTAAACTCTTCTCGCTCAGGGGCAATGGCCGAGCATTACACACATTTGGGGTATTGCCTCGGATGGATTATTAGGATAAGGTTTTTGATAGTGAACGGTTACTCCGAGTAATCAACAAACATTTTTTTCTAATCACGTGATCCTACTCTTCTCTATTCACTGGAGTAAGTTTATGAACGTAGCCCAAGAGTTCCTGGAATTTTTGGCCACCGATGTGCTGTGTATTCAGCTAAAAAGTCATTTTAAATTCCAAGATTTACGCTTCGGTATGTTCGCAATGATAAAAAAACATGCAAAAATCTTATGTTTTAAGGGGTAGACATTAACTGTCATTCTTGTCAGAAAAACCACTTTTTGTTAGCCACACTGACCTTAGACTGAACTCCTCTATTGCAGACGTTTGTATCTGGTGAACGCGCCCAATAAGTTCAATAACCATAAATGTATACGAGCATAAAAAAGATGTACCAGCCCTTAGAACTACCAGCCGCAAGATCTAAAGTAAAACCCATAGAGAAATATAATATTTTGTCTATGGTAAAACCAATGTCTATGGTAAAACGGCATTCATGAAACAATTATGACGTCATGTGTCAATTAGCCCATTTGTCAGAAAATTGTGATTAGAAAGAGATAAGAAAACGTCGCATATGATACTGACAGAGAAATCATATCGCATCTGTATCCACTCGGTATCTGTAGTTTCATTTTATTGATAAAGCAAAAGCTTTTTACCGGAACTTGATTTCCTTGTGTTTGTGTTTTGTGGTTGTTAACCCATAAAGACTGATGGTCTGTGGTTCCGCCCCTTATTTTTAATTTTCATTGGAAAATGAAACATTATAATTTAAAAGAGTCTTGATATTTGGACTAAAGCGTTTTTAAAGTTTTACTGTTGTGCTGTATTGTAGTTTTATTATGTTTTTTGTTTTGTTGAGATGAAAAATATTTATAGAATGTGATTTGGTTGACAAGTAGTTTATTTAGGATTTTCAACGGTTGTCAAGTTAATTGTTTACAATCTAGAAGTTGAACTATCTTGTGTCCTTTATACAAATTTTAATTATTAATTATAAATTGGTATGATTACATATTTACAATGACGATTGATTTTAACGACTATTTTTGGGTAAGTAATTGATAATTGATTGTAAATAACCTTAAATCTCTGTTTCGTTTACATTACTATTTTAAACTAATTAGGGCGAGAAAAACAATGGGTTTGACGTGCTGTACCATAATATGAAATATGGCTTAGTTGCTAGTAAGGAATTCTCTGAGTTTCTTAGAGAAAGGTAAGTTTTATCTCTACTTAGATTTGTTCTTTACACAACAGTCATGTCTTATTTGACTATGAAATCTTCGCTAATTAAATTAATGTTTGTTCTTTAATGATAATTTTCAGTTTTATATATTGAAGATAAGTGATAGCCAATTATTATGTTCTTATTACTTCCATTCTGCATTTGGTGTTTCATGTTGAAATGGAATGTGTGCTCTAAACAATTATTAAATTATATATTTAAATTAAATGTACAGATCTGTATATCAATAAGCATAACATTCACCATTTATTGCATCAATGATGAACAGTTTAATACTATATAAACTATGGAGTGATTTAGTACCTATAATTCTATAAAAGTTTAAATAAATTAATTTATCAGTTTTATTATGTAATTTGAGTTTAATTTTGGACTGAAACCACTTGTTTTGAATACCATTTTAACCAGTTTATACTGACACTGCATAAATTATTTGAAAAGTAGCCTGATATTATGCAGCATTAAGAATTTCTAGTTATTTACCCAGAGAGTCACAAATGTAGACAATGTTTTATTTTTCTCACATAAAATTAATTTTAGTTCAAGTATAGAAGAAAATAATTCCAAATCGTTGAGTAAGTTGGCAAAACAAACAGGTAGTTGTTGTGTTCATGGTACTTTTGCTCCACTATGGCAAGTCTTGAAAACATCAGCAGAGAGATTATCTTCTCTACATATGCAGATGGTGCAGAAAGTTACAGATTTAGTAAAGGAAGTTCACAAGTATGCGGAAGAGTTGCATAAAAAACACAAATTGGTAAGCAATTTAAGAAAATTATTTTTAATTATTTTCAAGTAGTACCTATACTACTTGACAAACAAAGCAGTAGGATATACAATAGATTTTATGTGCGTTTTACATTAAACTCATATAAAAGTCATATTGGGATAAAATAATTGATCATTGGATATAAGTATTATGTTTCAAGATAAAAATTACATCTGTTTTGATTTGACAAATTATGTAATTTAAAATAGTTGTTGAAGGTTACCAAATATACTGATAAAATAATTATTCCTGCCTGGAGAGAATTTTAGAATTACTTTTGTTGGATAATATTAGTTTTGAACTGAACATTTTATAGGTTAAGGAAGAAGAATCTGGAACTCTGGAAGCAGTCCAAGCAATGCAATCAATTACATTAAATGTTCAAAAATCCAGGGACACATACGTTCAACGTGGTCTAGAATTGGAAAAATTGCGTAAGGAAAGTACTTCCGCCAAAGAAATAGAAAAAGCTGAGATCAAATTGAAAAAAGCACAAGAAGATTATAAAAACTTTGTAGATAAATATAGTATCGTTAAGGAGGATTTTGAAAAGAAAATGTCTGTTACCTGCAAAAATTTCCAGGACTTAGAAATGAACCATTTGGTACACATGAAGGACTTCTTAACAAAGTATGCAGATGTCATCGACTGGACTCATCAACAGATGGGAACAGTGCATTCTGAATTTAGACAACAATGCATAGAATTAACTGCTGATCAATTATTGGAACAATTTGTGCGCAGCAAATCCACTGGATTGGAAAGACCTGGTAAGTTCAATTTAAAAAATTTTAAATTACAATCTCGATAATTGTTCACTGTTTTGTGTAGGTGTATTGGATTTGGAGGATCCTTTGACGTCTCCAACAGTGACAGAAGCCGAGGCGAAGCCAACAAAGAGAGAAGGTAACAGTCAAAACGAACAATCAGTGCCAACACATGCCAAAACATCTCGTCGAACAACCTCTCTCCTAAACCTCTTCATGTCTAACTCCCAGGGTACGTTTACGGCCTTCGGGTGCCTATAACACTATTTAACGGGGGCTTGGGCTATTTTTTAGGATCTCGTGAAAGTCGAGCGGGTCCATGCAGCGCTCCTTCCAGTCCTACTAGTCCCGAAGGGGAGCAGCAGCTGACAAGACACCCCAATAGAGGATCCAAGTGTAAATTTTTCTCTCCTTATAGATGTACCAGGACCTTAAGAACATATAAAATTCCTTTTTTTTTTTTATTATCTACTAAACTATATTATTCTATATCAATATAATATTAAGGAATTTTATATTGATATGTTCTACCGTTCCTGACATCACAGCTGCATGATTGGGCCCCAACTAAATTTTAATTTTTTTTTTGGTGAAGGTTTTATTTTCTTTATTTATATTTTCTCTTTTCAGCAGTACGTGTTCCTAAGTTACATATAAATGGCTTTTACTTTATAATTTCCATTTTATTTAATTGATTATTTGTATATAGGCGCATGACATAATATTTCTTTTTATTATCTGGCGTTGTGTTGGCAAGATGTAGCATCAACTTTGATTGATATTCACATTAGTTGCATCTGTCGGAAGTTGATGCTTCAAACCTCTAGTTATAATTTTGTCTTAGATATTCGACCTCTCAATAGTGAGCACTCTTATACAGTATGCGAAAACTCTTTCGAGTCCATTCCATTTACACACAAGTACGACAAGGAAATTATGAGAAAAACTGCTTTAAAGAGAGAGAAGAATTATTGTGGGCGTATCTAGTTCATCCGAGGCTGGGAGAATGACGAGAGCTGAATGGATGAACTAGATACTCTCTCTTTCAAGCTGTTTTTCTCATATTTTCCTTGTCGTACTTGTGTGTATATGAAATGGACTCGAAAGAGTTTTCGTATACTGTATAATAGCTTAAGCACTTATACCTAGTTTTGGCTATTCTTCACGTAAATGACAACATGTTAAAGTCAACAAATTGCACTTAAGCCGGGTTTACAATGGTTCTACTTGTCGTGTCTCAAATATAATTGGGGGGGCGATGAAGATTCTTCCAGCCTCTGGAACTGAATAAGCCAACCGCCTACAATTATTCTTCTCTCTCTTTCAAGCTGTTTTTCTCATATTATCCTTGTCGTACTTGTGTAAATCGTATGCCCGATTAAACTTTTTCCCAATCTGTATATACAGTGTGGAAACCACTTATGGAATAAAATTCTTTATGTCATTATTTAAGAAAATTATAAAAAATGACGAGACACGTCAACTTTTGAATTGAGTTGTGTGTTATGTAAACATAAATTTAAATGTACAGGGTGATTCACGCAAGTATGCCATAGTCGTTGTTGTTGTTTTTTTAATGAAACACCCTGTATATTTGCACCGATTCCAACAAATTAAATAATATATGGTCAATTATGTCGACAAGGAAAGAGTGTTTGTCAAAGATTTTACTTTTTCAGTATAAACTGTCAACACATCAACAACTGACAGAATGGAAAACAATCCACATTATTTACCGATTTTGTCTAAATTTATTGGCGTTTTTAGGCAATTTTTAGGTATTTATGATAAAATTCATGGGCGTAGCAGGTTTTGTTTAATATACAAATACGTCCAATAATTAGTTAGTTTAGATTTTTGATAAATCCATATTTAGCTAATTTTAAAAAAGTACCAATATTTCAAGTGTGATAAATTATTAATTTTAAAATTTCACCCTGTATAATTCATAATAGACCAAACATTATTTAGTTTGTTGGAAGAGGATTTCAAAAATATGCAAATATACAGGGTGTTTCATTAAAAAAAACAACACCGACTATCATGTAAACCCGACTTCGAAACTAAACAATTTTGTTGCCGATACATTTTCTATTCTCTTAACAGCTTTTCCACTATTTTTCCTCTATGAAATACGTTGGAAACGCATTTATTAACGTTGTATATTCGTAGGGTTTTTGCGAAGTAGAAGGGATAAAACCAAGCAAAAGAAGTCCAAAAAGAAGAGCAAAGACAGCGTGGATAACCAGAGCAATAAGGAAGAAAAATCAGATTTGTAAGTTGATATTGAAGTCATTTATTTTTACATAAAGTAGCTGTCATTGATTATTTTTGTTAAAGGGAAGAAAAGGATGATTCCCAAAAGAACCAGAGGACAGCACCCGAAAATACTGATCCCTCAGCACAAGAAGTAGATGAGGACGGTTACGTAATAAGACCTGAAGTTACTCACAACTGGAACAGTGAAAAAGGAAGTTTCTACTCTTCATCAGACTCTGACTCAGGTAACAATTAAATTTGTATTGTATTAATTGTGTATTTATATAATTACATTACATTTTTCAGATGACGAAAGAGAACGTAAAATCCACGTGGAAATTAAACCCCTGAACAACGGAACTGCTCCCATGTCGGCTTCTGTCGATGAATTGAGAGCCACCGTTGAAAATTTGTATCTTTCACCAACTGGTGGTTTCGCCAGACGTGGATCAAATTTGGATACAGATCCTGCTATGAAAAGATCACAATCTGTTTCGCAACAGCTAGGAAAGCCCAGCACTGATCTTTTAGGTTTAAACTTTGTTCAAAGCCCTACAGCATCAAATGCTTCTACACCGACCAGTTCTCATCCTTACGCGCCTTTGCAAAGTCCTTCACAACTTGCTTTGAACTCCCCTACGTTGTCTGTGTCTTCAAGATATGCAGGTTAGTAAATAATTCATTTAAATAATTATATTGAATTTTAATACTTTGAATAATTTTTTATAGAATTGGGAGAAATATTTTCTGAAGATGGGGAACTCCAGCAACCTCCGCCTAAACATCCTCAACGCCAGACACCTACTCCAACTCTGGGTTCTATATCGATTCCAAGACCACCTTCTCGAAGGTCAGAACCTTCCAGAAATCTAATGAATCAAAGCACCATATCTCGGGCCGACAGTATAAATAGTTTGGAGTTCCGTACTGCTTCAGTTCCAATTGGCGTGTCCAGAGGACCATCGCCTTTAACTATCGGTATGGCCGATACCATACCGCTTGCTGTTGCTTTCCACGAAATTGTACATTCATATTTTAGAGGAGCAGACGAATCAAGGTAGCTATTAATCTTTATTTCAATAGTTGATAAAAGTATGTCTCAGGATTTTTACAATAAAAAGGCGATGATGTCATTTTTAGTTACTTTCCTGCTTAATAAAATAAATATTCAGTTACCAACCGTAAATACAATTTATCCTCAACAGCCAGGGCAATTTACAGGTTGGCAAAACTTGAAAACGTTGTCAGATCAAGTGGTAAAATTCCCCAGTTTGTTTTGACGTTTATTGACATTCGATCATCGTCCCATATTTAAGCTTTTTTTGGTGCTTGTTTTGCAACGTCATCGTCTTTTTATAAATAAACTATACAGGTAGTCATCACAGAAAATGTCCGGTTGCTTGGCAACTGATTACATGTTCCAGAGGCGTCCAGTTGTACCGGGTGGCTAACTAAGAACGGCCGTCGGCCATATCTCAGGAATGGATTATAGCACAGGTTCGGGAAATTTTTTTTTATAACAAAAGTGGCCTCGAGAAACGCCTGGAAATTATTTTCAGAATTGTAGATCCACCGCTGGAGGGCGTATTTGACAGTTAAAATATTAAAATGCAAAATTTTTCAAAATTTACTTAATTAAGGAGCATATTAAATATTATAATCATTTTCCTCGATAAATTTTGCATATTTTTAATATGACAAGTTTAAGTCTGTCTCTTCATATAGGGGGTGGGGGAGAGTGGGAACCTTGTTTCGAAAAAACGCCTGTAATTCGGGTTCTGCTTGACCGATTTTAATAAAGTTGATGTTGTTTGGAAGAGCTTTTGTTGAACAATCGAATATTTGTAAATATGGAGCAATTTGATTAATAACATAAATGCTAGAGGGCGCTGTTGTGTAATGTAATGCTGTCGCTACTAACAACGAGAACGAATTTTGAAATAATGTGATAAATCGAACAATTGAAACCTTTAATAAATAACTAGGTACGTAATTAGTGCCGCCCTACATGTTCGAAATGTCGTCCATCATTTTCAATGCATGAAATCACTCGTTGACGGGTAGAGAAAACAGCAGCTTCAATTTCTGACCTTGAAATACTTTGTATTATCTGTCGTATCTTTTCAACCATGTCAGCTCTTGTTGCGGGTCTATCGGCATAAACGAGATCTTTTACTCGCCCCCACAAATAAAAATCTGAACAAGTTAGGTCTGGAGACCTCGGTGGCCAAATAAATGAACTTACAAATATCGGTTTTTATTGATATTTGATGCTTTTGATTTACTAACTGATCGATTGAAAACAAATATAACATTCTTATTAATTGAAAAAATGTAGCACAACTTACTTCACCAGCCTTCTAGACGTTGGAAGAACAATTCCAGCAATTTACCTGTTTCGTACGATATCTCTGGATAGAAAAGAGATATCGCCTTGCTGTTTGCAGTGTTTTGTTACTAATTCAGTCTACTTTTTAAAGACCTACTTCAATTTGTATGCTTCCATTTAAAATTGTTACGAGAAAACACGATATTTAAAAAAATAAAACAGCGCCCTCTAGCATTTATGTAATTATTCAGATTGCTTCATAATTACAAATTTTCGATTGTTCGACAAAAGCTCTTTCAAACAACATCAAGTTTATTAAAATCGGTCAAGCAGAACCGGAATTACAGACGTTTTTTCGTAACAAGGTTCCCATTCTCCCCCACCCCTTATTTGATGAGATAGACTTAAACTTGTCCTATTAAAAATATGCAGAATTTATCGAGGAATGTGATCATGATATTCAACATGCTCCTTGATTGAGTAAATTTTGAAAAAATTTACATTTAAAATTTTTAACTGTCAAATACGCCCTCTAGCGGTGGACCTGTGCCGTTCTTAGTTGGTACAGTAATTAAACATCGTTTCTAGACGAAAAATTATTCTTGTTTTGTTAGTTGTTCCTATGTGAATGAAGATAGTTATAATTCGACTTTTAGGTGGATATTTTAAGAATTTAAATAGGTAGGTAGTATTTCCCATAAAACATTAGATTGATGAAGTAGCTGTACTATTCTCTATCTGCATTAACTCCATGTTTTAATGTTGTTTCAGATGTCAAGTCAAAATGTCTGGTGAAATGATGTTATCATTTCCAGCTGGAATAGTAACCATTCTAGCGAACAATCCAAATCCCGCAAAATTAGTGTTTCGGGTTAAGAATACTCATAAACTTACAAGTATTTTACCTAATAATCAATTAGTTTATTTGTAAGTAACATGAACAAATAATTTAAACAAACGTTTGTATTAATAATTTTTTTTTGTGTGTGTTACAGAGATAGTGGACAATCAACTTCTGATTACATAGGAATTGAATTTAATATGTTCGCATTAAGTTCCTTATTAAAAAAGCAATCTGAACAAAATCCTAGCGCTTCATATTTCAACGTTGATATCCTAAAATATCAGGTACAACAGTTTCGAAAAATATCTATTTCATTTTGTAATGCTTTACTATTATTCCAGATAAAACCGAAACATGGGGCAAACTCCTGTCCATTCCAACTAGTCGCTTATTGGAAATGTTCAAGTTCCCATACAGATCTGAAAATCGATTACAAGTACAATTCTCATGCCATGAGTTCCCCAACTCCCTTATTAAATGTAACTATAGCTGTTCCTATACCTGGAGTGGTTAAAAACATGCTAACCAAGCCTACAGCGCAATGGTAAGATGTGTCTTCAAACTTTTCCAGCATCTCACTAAATTGTTTATATTTCAGGCCTAACGATAACAGGATAATATGGAAATTCACTGAACTATCGCAGCATTCAGAAAACCACGGTGTTGGATCGGTAGCAGCGAGATACGATCTCGAAAATGGTCCAGGTACACCACAAACGGTTCTAACGCAGTTCAACTGCGAGGGTACAACTTTATCAGGAATTGACTTTCAACTGGCAGGTCCTGGATACCGTTTGTCTCTTGTAAAGCGGCGTTTTGTATCTGGAAAGTATATCTGCGATGGTGATCAGAAATTTAGTTCCGGTACTGGTACTCCGTCTACGGTGTCCACAGTATCTTCTACGGGTGACCAAAATTGCTAGCATTCCTAACATATCCTGTGCAATACCCTGTTTAGTTGAGTCGATTTATTTTTATTTATGACCATTTCCATGTTAAATGTAGCATATATTATTATATAGTTTATGAATGCTATTTTATAATCGAATAAAAGTTGAAGCACCCACTTTGGGTTTTGTTTATTCTAAAGGACCATGCTTCCATCTTATGGAAAATAAAGGACCACTCAAATGCGGATATTTTGATATATATATATATATATATATATATATATATATATAGTGACTATGTACCCCAATAGGGGTTTAGTCGCCGGAGCGGCTTTTTAGATCCAGATTTTTTGGTGGGGATCGGGCCCCATTTCCAAGTTTTCAAATCAGTTTAATTATGTTCCTCCACTGTTTCCTGTCGGTTGTTTTCGCCTTCCAGTTTCGGATACCTAGACTGTTTGGGCCTGCTCTCCACACATGTCCCAACCATTTTAACCTTTGCTCTTTTATTACACTTATGATGGCCCTCTGGATGTATTTTTTCAGTTCTTCATTTGTTCTTGTCCTATATTCATTTTGAGTTATTTTCTTGGGTCCCAATATGACTCATAGTATTTTTCGTTCAAAAATTTTCAGGTCTTATTGTTAGATAACGTATAATAATTCTTAGCTTATTCCTACTGATATTCAGTTGTTCTTCGGCCTGTTTTACTGTGTACCTGATTGGAGTGTTCCTCCACTGAAGTCTATGTTGACTTTGGACCCATTTTTGTATTTGCCCTCGGACTACCTTCTTTGTGGTCCCAAGTGCTGGTTCTGGTCCAATATATGCTGTTGCTGAACCTCTTCTCGCGAGTTCATCAGCTTGTTCATTTCCAGAAATACCGTTATGTCCCGACACCCACACTAATCTTACTTCAATGTGGTCTGCTAGTTCATCTAGTTCTTTCTGGCATTCTTCTACCAGTCTGGATGTTACCTTGCGGCTGTTTAAAGCTGAAAGGGCTGCCTGGCTGTCAGTATGTTTATCCTATGTTTGTTAATTTTGACACATTCTAAGATAGCATAAAGCTGTGCCTAAAATACATATGTGAATATGTATTTTAATGTATGCCGATTTACTTTTAGGATGGATGAACAATGAAACACATTTTTTTTTAACAGAAACTTTATATATAACTCTTTACTTCCCACTTAATAAAATAATACACAAGTGCATTCGATGTACACTAAAAGAATTAAAATTTGCAAGCAAACGCATCTACACAAAGTATATAAATATAGACCACAATTTTTTTTAAATTTTGTGTTAGCAGTAACACGAATTTACGGGTTTAAGAGATCACAATTCAATTCTTCAGTAAAAATGGGACGTTTGGTGGCATTGGCTAAGGACAGAGCTGAAACGAACCCAAAAAAACATTCATACACTTACCCAATTTAAAATTACTCCTGGACTGAGATTCATTCACGTTTTATAAATTAAATATTTGGACTGGAGCTTTATAAAAATGTTTATGTTTGTGTTTGAATCAGACTGATTTTGCTTTTGAAGGACGCGTTTTAAGTTTACCGTTTTGAAGATATGAAATAGAGTATGAATGTTTTTTAGAAGGGTACTTATACATATCTGGCTAAGAAATAGAAAAACCAAATTTTTCTGCGCTTTTCACGACGGACTCTGTTTTTGACGGTTGGACGCAAGGAACAAATGTTAAGCATTTGTAGACCAGTATATTTAGAAAAAAAAACTCACAACTGCATTTTGACCATAAGGCCATTAAGATATAAAACTAGCTAAATTACACAAAGTAGGTCATAGCAAAAACGAGATTCCAAAAATGTCACCAATTCCCCTAGTAGATTGAGAATTTTTTTGAGGATGAAATAGTGAATTCTTGAATTCTACATAAATATATAGAATTGCTGGAGGTGGTTATAATATAGTTAAATGCTATTTTTTATTAATTATTTTTTTATATCTGAACCTACTAGGACTATAATGGTGAAAACGAGATATTGAAGGTATTAATTTTATTATTACGTATTCTTATACATTCATATCCCTAAATATACTGAACTACTGTATCATTATAAAGGTTAAGCTGAGCTTTAAGTTGCTAAATAAAAACTGCAAACATTTTTAATATATTCGAGGCGCTAGCTATCTCTCCACGAATAAGAAAAGTACACAGAACTTTCATATCTGTATACGATTTTGTTTTGTAATTCTTAATTCATGAATCCTTCATAAATGTCAAAACATTGTAAAATACATTTTTACTCGCCTATTATACTTCCAGCTCTCCCAGAGAATTATTGTTGATAGGGACCTCATATTATTTCACAGTATATAAATTTTATAACACCAAATAGAAATAATTTATTTCTGTTTACTTAATTACAGTTTCCTGCCTTTTTAGTAAAGCGTGATGTCAAATATAATAGTTTAAAAACCTTACAAATTTGAAAATTACTTTTCAAAGAACGTATTTGCGGAAACCGGTCTACAAAAGTGATATTGTAATTGAATATCCTTCGTGGCATATAGCCAGGGAAGTAGTTGTTGCTTCTTGGTGAACGGTCTGCTCTTTGAAAGGTAAGCTCTGTTTAGTAAATTAGATTTTTTTTGTTATATACTTTTTAAATCATTTAAATTCTTGATAATATATATATTTATGAATAATATGATTACTTGACATATTTCCTTAAAAGATTAGGCGAATAAGGCGTTAGAAATTATTTTTGTAAGGTGAAAAATACCTATTCCATAACCAACTTCTCACTAAAATTATTTCACTTTTCACTTTACAAACCAACAAAGAGAACTGCGCCTCTACTTAATGTAAATAGGTACCGTGTTACATTTTTCTATAAAAATTTGGTCTTTATAAAGATGTAGCACGGTTTTACTCACAAAAAATAATATATTAATGAACAGTAGGTATCGAAAATTCCGCCCTACTACTCTGTTGGAGTATCAAATCTTCTCTATCTTACCGATGACGGCGCATATTTTCCTAAAATATGTTGAAACATTGAAGACTTTACTGAAAAAATAAACTAAATTATTGGGTATAATTCATAATATGCAAAATTTCACCTGTGCCGGAATGGTCTCGTCTGCACCCGAGTTCTTTTGGTGAAAAATCAATACCTAAAGCAATGTAACCAAATCAAATTTTAAAAGCAGAACTCAGGTCATATTAAGACAAGCCTGCTGGTTCTTTAGACTGTTCAATAAGTGTAGGTGGAGCTGACTGGGCCACAGGTGGAGGTATGTCTGGTGGAGTCCAGACTTTCACTTCACTGTGAGGTCTACTTCCCAACTCCCCTAATTAAAAAAATTGAAAATGAAACATTAATTTGTACCTACACTGGGGGCCGAAATAAATTTATACATCTTTTAATTCAAAATATTTTTTTTGTTTTTTGGGCGATTTATTTTCTTTTTGCAGGGCTAATAACCTAACATGTCCTCAACATGACTGTAAATTTGGAAGCAAAAATAATGTACAGGGTCGGACTTCCGGATTTAATTCTGGGCTGTTAGGTGGCCACATTCATACTATTTTTCTATATTTTTATAAAATAAATATATATATATATATATATATATATACTTAAAAATAATATGTTATGTTATTAGACCTACAAAAAGAAAATAAATCGCCTAAAAAACAAAAAAAATATTTTCAATTATTTCGGCCCAGTGTATATAAAAACAAAATCATACCTTCTCGAACATTTTGTGTAACAGTAAAAGTCTTTCCGGTATCCAAAGGCACTGTCCAATTTACAGGATCAGGGGAACGCATAATAATCTGTTCAGGTGATTTGACTCTTGTAGGCTCCGGTGGCGATTTGATCACTGGTTCATATGTTAAACTATCGTACTTTTCGTTAGAAGAAGTATCTTTATTTTCCAGTATATCCGCTTTAGATTGATCAGCTATAGATCAAAATAATTATTCTTAAATGTTTCATTCTTCAAAGGAAAAGGGTTATTAGAAAAATATAACTAGCTGCCCTTTGCACCGATCGCAGTTATCTTTTGGCTTTAGTAACTTAAGTAATCTCGCAAATTCGCCAAGCACTTCAGTTGATTGTCATATTGACATAACTTTAATTAATAATTATATATCTTAACCCTACCTTATTTGTTGATTAGATTTAACTATTAATTATAGCGTTAACTAACTAAGTTTCATGGTGCAAGGAACGTTTTAATTTAATTGGTAATTAAAACTTAACCACAACTTTACTAAGACCGGTGCAAATATCTTGAGCAAACTAGAGGCTCTACTATAGACTCAAAGCTGAAAAATTCTGGCTGCGTTGAGAAAAAAAGTGAATTAATTGCATGCTGAACGGTAACCTAAATGCAGTGTTAATTTAATAAATATATTATACCTTCTGGAAAATAAAACACTAAGCAATGTAGCAGAAAACAAAAGTGGATCGAAGTTTTATTTTATTTTCAACATGTCCTGCTTCCAAATAAGTTATCAAAATACTGAGAGGTGATTGATTGATATAAATTCTCATTGCGTGTGCCAAGTATCGTGCCATAACACGAATTCTTACCTTCACTAACTCCTTTTCTATCTTTAGTTGCTACTTTTTGATTTTGCTTAGACGAATCTATACTTTTTTGGTTTTGCAACGGTTTGGCCAATCTATCATCTTCGTGTTTTGTTACTACCGAACTGGATTTAGATCGGGATGAGACAGTGGTGTTGAGGGATGCTAAAACACCGTAACATTTTTTACAAATACAAATTCGCACAGATTTATTCCCACCACCCATTCACTGATTGATTATGTCCTTACCACACAAACTTTTCCCCATATTACAGTCTCTAAAAATGAAATCTGGAGAACGCATCATCATCTGTATCAGACTTATCACATTAGATAACATGCAAAAATGCTTTTGAAGTTCAAAACTGAAATAAATATCTATGATCCTTATTATAATAGTATCCTAATATGGAATGCCTTCATTTCTCTAAGACTATAAGTATGAAACGCAACACTCGCCCATCTTCTGTTTCATTCGGTCTACTAACTATCGCACCCACATCATCGAGTCAGTTGCGCGAATGCTTCACGTGTGGCAGGCGTGTTTTGTTTTGTTGTCGTGCAGAAAATGTTAAAGGTAAGTAATAAACGAGTATTACCAGCTGTTATGTTTGTTTACGTAAGTGTTATACTATTTAGTATATCGGTATTATGTTTATTACACCATTTTGTGATCTTTTGTCATTAAAATATTGTGACTTTAAAAAATATTTAAAAGAGTTTGAACTAGTATGAAAATCCAAATATGGACAGTCGTCGGTGTCTAATTATGGAATATTAAATTAAATGCTTGATGTGTGGGCTCTGGGCACATATTCCATATTTGGTTACTCATTTGTGATTTTGTTTTTTGCGTTAGATTTTAATTTGATAACTAATATATTTGATTAAAGGCTGTTAATTACTACATATGAATGTATGACTGATTAGTAAAAACATTAAACTGATTTAATTTATATGAAGTTTTTTTTTATATCCCAAAAACAAAATGGTACCTATATTATTTATTTCAATGTTATTATTGATAACTTTAGGTGGAAAAGGTTGTCTGGTAGGAAAGCACACACCTCCGCGTTTAACTACTGTAACAGAGGCTGGGGTACAGGAAATAACGTGGAATGCACAGAATATCCAATATGTTAATAGCCAAAAGCAAGCTCACGAGTCTTGGCACACACCGGATAGTTTTTTTCATCAGTTCCAATTTGAAACAGCGATTTTTGTATACCACCATTGCATCACCACATTTTACACGATCTTCTTTATCAGAGACCAAAGCGTCAGATAGGGAAACTGTTTTTCGGTTGACGATGGTTTCTCATTTTTAATTATTAAGTTATTAACAAGCGTGCACTATCGATATCTGTCTCAAACTAGAATTGACTACAAATAAGCTTTTGTAATTAACCATTTTTAAATACAAGAAAACCTACATAGGTACTATTAAGTGCAGATAAGGTTTGAATAGTTAGTTAAAAAGGAAATTGTATTGTGTTCATATTGCTTACGATATTTTTTAGCATAAAAATATGGTTATTTACGAAAAACTATCTATGGCATGCTTAAAAGCTTACAAGGTCTTGGTCTTTTGTTAGTTGGAGTTTCACTTGAAGATTTTCTGCCTTCTTTTGCTGTAGTTGATCTAGATTGTCGTTTAGGCGATCTGTTTTCTACATTAGTTTCGGTTGTCGGCCCCACTGATTGCGACCGAACTAGAAACGCAGAACAGAGAACAATGTAATACCTATATCTAAAAAAAGCAAGTTAAAATATAGTCCAGGAAATGAATTAAACGAGAAAAAACTTAACGCGAATGAGTTTACGGAAGCGGGGAAAAATTGCCCCCTTAACCCTGGAAAACGGGTTTCTCGCTAATATCTGGCTAAATATGCGAATTAGAGAATTTTCCTTCAGATAAAAAATGGAGATCGTCTTATTATCTACAAAAATGGTCCCTATCATTTTTTCCGAAAATTCGAAAGTTATCGAGATAATGAGACCTAAAAGTCTCCTCATTTCAGTTGCTGCTCTGCCTGTAGGAATTCAGGCTGTCTATGCATTAACTTGTAAGCGGGCGGACGAATTGTTCCATAACTCGACAAAAAATTGTATAATGAGGATCTAAGAATTACTTACGTTTCTTAAGCCCACTTTGTTTCGTTTTTTGACTAGTCCTCTTCAGCGATGATGACTTCAACGGAGAACTCTTCTTCGGGCTATTTTTTTGCGATCCTCTAGAGTCATCGTCTTTTCTCGGTATCGTCGGCTCTAGTTTTTCTCTAGTTGGCGATAGTATGAGTCCATCCATTTCTAAATACATACATTTAATTACACACAGTTTTAGCAAGGTTATTATTTGTTAATCAGTACCTGATCCCCCAGTAGTTCTTTCAAGGTGATGTTTTATAATATCTCTGATCATCCTAGCAGAATTTTCAGCGTTTCTATAAGCTTTAGTAGGGGAGCTCTTCCTATTATTGTCGTCATCTTTCTCTTCTTTCGTGTAATTTTTATGAGTCATAGAAGCAAGTGATAAAGCTGATAAGGAACTTCTTCTAGAAACTTGATCCCACAGTTCTATTTGCTTATTGTAGATGTCGGTAAGTCGTTCGGGGGCTAATTCACTACCCCAACCACGGTGCTGTAACAAAATTATTTGTTTATTTATTTATTTATATATAGTATTATTATTATTACCTTATATTCTCCGGCTTTTTTGCGAAGCTCTACAACTTCTCTATACCAGGATGAATTTTTGTCGTTTTCAAGTTTTGTTTGAACTTCTTCGATAGGGTCAACTCCTCCTTTGGATGCGAATCCACTCTTGGAATATTCGTATTGAGAAAATGGTTTATAATTCTTCTTATACTCGGAGTGGAAACTTTCTCGGCCTTTGTATCTATCATTTCGTTCATCCACCAATGGTTCCAGTTCTCTTGCTGTAAAAATGGAACAAGCTATCAATCGGGAGATCTTTTTTTTATATTTTGTAATTTGATATGTTTACCGTCTTTGTTCTCCAAGTGGATCCGGTTCTTGTGAACCATGGCGTTGGTTTGACCTCGTGTCTTCAAAGCTCCCATTGAGTGGCTCTTGCGAGGAGTGGAACCGGCAGCTTCTCGTCGTGATGTGTGTCCCTGAGGCCAAGCAAATTGCAGTCTATATTCAGTACTTAATTTTGAAATAGCTTTTCTTAAAAGACTCCCGTCTTTTCCCTAAAACATACCAGATTTATTACCTGTATATTTTAAGGAATGCAACCTTCAATTTGAATGCAGGTAGAAACATTTTAAAGTAGTATCTCATTCATATTTAATTTAATTATAAAATTGCATTCAAATTGGCGTTGGACTGACCAAAACACTAACATTTCAAACACACTGTTAGGTCGGCAACTGCTTTTAGTAACTTATTATTATTTAGTGTTTTTTGCCATCCAATACACACAAAACTAGTGAAAGATTTGTGAAAATGAGGTGTGTTGGGAACGCGTCTTTTTCATTTCATCACAAGGTTGTCACGTTTCTTCATTAGAAATTTAAAAATAATAATAATAATGTTTTTAGATACTACACTTTCGTATATCTTTATAAACCAGACAAAAAACTTTTGGAAAAAAAAACAATTAACCAAACCGTGCAAAGACTTATTCACTAAACGCTCTTTGCACCATAACAGTAACTAACAACATAAAACACTATAATAATGCTACCACATTGACTAAAAAGAATATAAAAATTAAATTATGCTTAAAATAGGCATTTGAATGTCCATCAGCGTACACACTTGTTTTTCACGGATGGCACACGAAAGGATCCTTGGAACACAGCTGAAAAATGAACTCCATGAAGTTAGAACTTCAGGCGACTATTTCTGAATTTCTAAATACCTCAATTGTTTTTTCGAAAGAAACTAAATACATTTATTATCGATTAATAACCAATAGGGGGTTAGGTTTTCGTTCCGATATTGTCAGTATATAATGTAATTTAATTCTCCAGAAATATATGCAAATGACCGTAAATTTAGATATACCTGCTTTATCTTCATATTTTTTTTATACTGCAAAAGTTATAATATTTATACCACTCGCACCACCGATGCTAATCGTGTTCAGTACTCAAGGTTGGCAATTTTTTCTGCAGATATTTCCAATACCACCGATATTTTCAGTCATCTATCAAAAATAGTCGCCTGTATGAGATGTATCCTTGTGTTAGTGTCAATGTTTACCGTGTTCGTGTTTTCCATATCAGGATCAGATTCCCTGCGTCGATCGCGCTCCCCTTCACCAGTGCCAGTGCCGTCCGCGTGAACGGCATTCCGCATAGGCCCCTCCGACTTGCTACGCCTCGAGGGCTTCCATTCTGTTCCATTTCGCTCTTCTGACTGGAATTAAAAAAAATAAACATGCCCTAATTTGATGTGTCCACCTTTGATGACCCGCATGCAAATCTACTGGGTTTTAGAAATTTTACTCATGTAGCAGATGATGTCAAAGAGTATTTTACGTTCATATAATAAACAACGTTTCGTCTACATCATACTGTTTACAAATAAGTACCTCGAAGCTAAGGCCACCGTACACTAACTACCGACAAGTAAATTCACTTCGTCGATTTATGGGTTACCGAACATTTCCTTAGCCCTCCTATCGTCTGGCGAGTTCTGGCTAGTTTAAATCGAGAAAGAGTTGAGTACAGGGGTAGCACGCAATGCTAATGTGTTGCTGATCGAAATTTCGGAAATATAATTTCTGTTCTGTTTTCGTTTTTGTGAGCAGATTATTGTTTTTGCGTGAGCATTAAAATATTTTTATTATAAAGTTGTATTTAGTATAAATATTATAGTGACTTATTTCATTGCAAAATGCCTGAAGTGATATATTGTTCTTTTGATGAATGTCGCAGTAAACTGAAAGAGAGACCGTTTTTTAGATGCGCAAAAGACAAAATTAAGAAAAGAGGTAATTTAGTAGTGTACAAGTAAACATTTTTTATTTTCTATATTATATTGCAGAAAGTAGAGTTAGTTCTACGACTACAAATAATACCTATACTCCTCTAAAAGTGTTTACGACTGATTATAGAAATATAAAAAGTGTGGATGGGAATGCACTGGTATACGTTACTGGATACCTACTTAAAAAGTGTTTATTGCTTAGAATTTATTAAGATAAATGATCTAGAAGGAGAATATACCGTTTTTATGAAATATAAAGATTATAGTGTTTCATCCAACATTTGTAATATGGTTGTGCCTCCCAAAAATTTTGTGGAACTCGTTATAGAATTGGAAAACACATTTATGAATCAATTTAATAAAATAGCCCCTGAATATGGTGTCGGAATGAAGCTTAATAATAGCTTTAAGAATGTTAAATTGTGTCATCCTTGTACAAATGTCCCAGTTGATTATTTTTATTCATTGTATACAAGATTACGTATTTATTATACACTGAAATTTGCTAATCGTAACATTAAAACTGAAAAATTACAGAAACAACACCCCAAACTAAGTATACTTAAACATGTGTGCTTTGTGCCCTGAAAACCTGTATCGGATTGTGCCGTAAATCGCGTATTTAACCACACGACTGTCCCTCGTAACTGTTGTATTATGAAAACAGACGTGTAAGGCGCCAGAGAAAGGATGTACCAAAATTTTTAAACGTTCCGACGCTAGTGAATTTACTTGTCGGTAGTTAGTGTACGGTGCTAAGGCGTAGGTAAAAATTTCGCGTTCTGCGCTCTATAAGGCTATAAATATTTTTGGGTGTTATTAATACACTGGCTAAACGAGTTATGTTTTTTAATAACCATCGCAAAACTTATCTATCAAAGTGGTGCGTGCGTGCGTGTTCATACGAACTCCACGAGAGAAGAAATAATTGCAATTATTGTAAATAGATAAAACTTACGAAGCAAAAAGAACCGAGGAATTAATAAAGTGAAGGAACTGTTTATTCACCGTTCCGATCCTGCACAATGGTCTCTGGGAATTTTTTATATTTAAAATTTAATTGGACTGCTCTTGGTAATATCGAAGATTTTGTATGATTATCTAATTAAAATAGCTGCGTTTCCGCAGGTAGATGTTACCGAATTTATTAATAAATATGCCAAGTAAGGGCCTTTTTTTATTTTTTTATCCATGGTTAATTGGATTCACCCAAGAAGTAGATTTTAGGTAGGTACCTGAAATACAAATTTAATGGGCGGTGGAATCGTTTTTGCCAACAATTTATAAACTAAGAAAGAAAATTAGGCTAAATTGGCTATCATTAATATCGAAAAACCAATATCATCATTATTGATAAAGAAATTGTAAATTTTAATTGGGAGATTTTATTACAATTTTGTTTCATTATTTTTTTAAACAATTTTGGATCATTGAGAAACTATATTTGGTGGACTAGAGAAAGGAAACAAAAGATTGAAATTATTTTCGGATAATTTTGAGGAAATCTCGTATATATACACTGTGGGCCGAAATAAAGGAGTTCATTTTTTAATTGAAAATATATTTTTTGTTTTTCGGGCAATTTATTTTCTTTTTGCAGGGCTAATAACCTAACATGTCCTCAACATGACTGTAAATTTTGAAGCAAAAATAATGTACAGGGTCGGACTTATAAAAATAATAGTTAATAATAGTTAGTTCGTAATAGTTAACCAAACACAATTTGATAGTTATTTTAATTCAACAATATCATTTTCAGTCAACCAATTTCTTCATATTGCGCAAGAGAAATCAATAAAAACCTCTCGAGGCAACAAATTTACGTTATTCTCTAGATTCACCGCAGATAATAAAATCAATTTCACGGTTGACATTGAGCATGAAAATAGTATGAAATACTTATATTCCCATGTATAAAACCAAATCAAATGTATTCAGCAAGCCTCAAAATTTCACTGACAAGAAAACATAACATAATAAAGAGGGAGGAGAAAGATACAACAGAAGCTTGAAAGACGAAATATGCTTAAAGCTTCCAATAGAGATAACAGACTCACTTTGCAGAATCAAACATTAACCTATTTCAAAAATCACTTCTTAGTTGTGTTTATGCGAGTAATTTGCTTAACTTTACGTAAATAATCGATCCACATAAGAATAAACAAAAAATTCTAGGTAAGGAATTCTCGAAACCAATTAATTTCTAGAAGGGTATTATCATTTTGATCAATATCGTCCCTCTTTGGTTTAACCTGCAGGCAATTAGGCTTAGAACACCGAATTAAGTCTGGCTTGTTACTGGGTCAAATTATTTATCGATTCAACCCGTATATTAATAGTACGGAGGATAGTATGCCTTATTGTGAACAGATAAATATATAATATATATAATATTTGCGCGATTTCATCATACATTTTGTTTATAATATTAACAGATGTTAACTGGTAATCTATCTCTGAGAAAATATAATGAATTTCATAGCTAATGAATCATAACTCGAGTTTTCATAATAATTATTACGTCAAGTTTAAAAATATGCTAATGAAATATGAAGATGTCTCTTTTTTTCTCATGTCATGTTCATATATGCCAAATGAAAAATAAAGCGGACGTAAGTAATAACAATATTTGGATAAAAAACCGTTTGTAGGTAGTCAGAAACAGATAGATAACATAGGTACCTACTTCTGGTCGGAAAACATTTTTATATAAGAAAATCGAAGCATTTAACAAATATATATAAATAATATATATAAATAAATAAGCTTCTATTAGCTGGTGAAATCTATTGAGCTGCAAATATTTTTGTTAAAATTCTGCACACAAATTGTGGAAATCCATTATGTACTCGGTTTTGTAGCAAGCGTAAATAAGCAGATAACTTAAATCAATTTTACCCAGAAATAAGAAAAATAACAGCAAAGCTTTCTCAAGATAATAACAAAAGATCCGTGGTTTTCGTTCTTCTTGATTGAGCATAATCTCTAAAATATTCTACAGGAATCTTCTGTGGAGATTACAGGAAATATCAAATATTAAGTTTCTAGACCCGATTTTTATCCTGTGATGCCGGATTTTTAGTACATGGAAGCCCAAAAATAATTAGAATGATATAAGTTGTGTTTTATCGACATTCCAAATATAAATCGACGAAACGTATACCCTGTAAAATATTTTAAAATACGTCAGGAATCTTGAGCCGTCTTGTGATTGCAGAGATGATCGATTATCGTTCTGGAGGCGGATTATCCAGTATTTTAAAAATAAAAAATTGCGTAATTTATCTATTACACGGGATTCAGGACCAGAGAAGGAGAAAACCTATTTATTTTGTTACTGTATGGACATACCTAAAAATGTAAATTTTCAACAGCAAAACTGTCAATCTTAATGAAACTAATTACAAGCGGTACTTAACTGAATTATAAATATATTGACGTAAATAGAGAATTTGCCTAATTGTATAATCTACATTCCTATTAGTCAATATGTATGCTAATTTCAGTCATTAGTCGAATTATAAATATCATGATGTAAACTAATTGAATATGGCTTAAATTCTGATCCTGTTACCTGTTATTGTTCGCGAAAGAACTTTTTACACGCATAATAATAACAATAATTATTATTCTTTTTTCTCTTATTTTTTGGGAATCAAACCACAATAATGTTTTTTATTTCGACGTTTCGGTAGCGTTCCAGCAACCGTTGTCAAGATTAACTAGTAATAAAATAATTTTTGGTCCCTATCTGACACAACGAAAAAAATTTGACAACTATGCAATCAATAATATTTTGAAGTTTAAGACTATTACAACTTTGTTGTCAAATTTTATCAAGGTCCATTCATAGTAGATCACATCTCTGGTAAAATGTGAAATATAATATTTCATTTTATGACATTCTAACGATATGATAGTCTACTTGAAATGGAATCCAGTGAAGTGCACGTTCCAGGAACGGTTTTTTATTGGGATAGCGCTTTTTTCCGCTTATTTTGGAAATGTTGTTTTGTTTTCAAAATATGTATAACTCAGTTTGGTGATTTTGTTTATTGAAGTGTGTATCGATTAACAACTATTCCAATGATAAGTCATAAGAAAACCTGGATGAAAACTTATGAAGCTATCCTGATAACGCAGGTAATTGATTATTGGAAATTTCTCTTTCTAACAGTGGTAACCAAATTTGACTACATTCGGCTGAAATACTAGCTACACATTTATCTGCATTTAGTTGTATTAAAGCACTTTCTTTGATTTTTCGTCTTTTATTATTGGGTTCTTTTAATATTATTTTTGATGAATCCCATTGAATGTTATGCCCCTCTTCCCAAGCATGCTTGCAAATACCTGACTTAAAGTACTCCCTATCTTTGATATATTTTTTATGTTCGTTATCCGATCTTTGCCGAATACGAATAGCATCTCATACCTACTTATATTTCCTGTATTAAAACATTGACATTATTCGTCCTCGGAAAACATTTACTGATATCAGATGACAAAGATATCCAAATTAATACCAAATCTTTTTCACTAACGTTTCCGATCAACAACTTATCTCAGCAAATATGTGTATCAATGTCCTAATGGAATAGTTGATTTCTTTCAGTGATATGAATATACGTGACTACCAGTTATCTACTTCAGATCCACAAGGCTAGTACCTACACTGAACAAAATGTTTAAGACAAAACAGATAATATTTTACCAAATACACATATTTTCACCAGAAAATCAAAAATATATATGTACTTAATTGTTTTCGTTTTAACAATTCGAAAGGACTATGCTTCCATCTTATGGAAAATAAAAGACCACTTAAATGCGGATATTTTGATACCAACTAAGGAGATAAGAAATGATTAAATAAAACCAGACAGGGTTGAACCGACCTAATTTTGTGAGTTAATTTTTATATGTTGTTTTTTCTTTGTAGTATTTTGTAGTGTAGTTGTTGGCATCGGTAACTTGAAAAAAAAATAGGATAGGGATGCCTTAAAAGAAATTATCTGGAGATTTGTATTACCATCGCAAACAAAACAGATATTGCGTCTTTGCGTCTTAGATTCTGTAATCGAATCGAGAATGTCTGACAAATAAACTGATTTTGTGGGTTTATTAATTAAATTACAACATTGGCGCAATGTTATCAAATAAGTATAAAAATATCCGCATTTGAGTGGTCTTTTATCTGGTTTAAATTAAAAGGATGTGTACTAGCGATGTGGGCTCCCTGTATAATACTTTTAGCAGTCGCGTTCCAAACAATACTAATACTGCAGTGCGTGCATTAATAATAAAACTTGATATAATAATAAGAAATTATGGACTCACCCTAGCTCTATCTGCACTATTAAAGTCATTAGTTCCATCACTTACAATGAACTCGTGATGCCGGTACGCTAAATCGGGATATTTTTTTCTTCTTGGCATTGCAGGTTCCGGCTTATGCTCTGTAAAATATATTCAAAAATACAAGGTGGCAGCAAAAAAATTCTGACAACTTATACCACATAGCCGCGAATCCAGAACACAACAAAACATTGATAAACAAAACAAAATGAGACCATAATGTCAACCCAATCACGGTTACCTGTTATGCCAATGTCACTAACTTTTTCCAGATCTGTAAATGATGACATTTTCTTTGGTTGTTCATCTACACTTCATCTCCACTAAGTTTTATTCAAGTCAAACTTTAAACATTCTATTAAGCTGTACAATTATTGATGATATTTAACCTTAACAACGGAGGAAAACAATTTAAAGTTCACCTCACGTAAAATACAGACATTTTGTAATCGCGATATGTACAAAATGTCCAGGTAGTTTTCTGTTTGTGGTCACGCTGATAAATTAAGTATAACTGTATATAAATGTGGCTTTAAGAGAGAGAAAATGTAAAAGTAGAAGCTCGAGGTCCAGTACACATAAAATGGAGTCTATTAAGAAACCTTACGCTATTATATCGATTTCTATAATTACTAAGGATTAACAACTGTTAACAACTGCTCTTTGAAAATATGTAATTACATTTATATTTTTAATACGTGTACTGTATAGTTTTCGCAACCCACTTTATATAATTTAGGTCCGATCACCGTAATTTTATATAATATATGCTCTACAATAGGAATTACGAGCCGGATTAACTTTTAAGATGAAACATCTTTCACATAACTACAAATGTCTACGACAATTGCTGGTACCAATTCGTACCTGATTCAATGGAAGGGAAGTCCTCGTCATTATTTCTAGCTGCACTAATATCGTTGCTTTTATCTGCTACATTGGTTTGAGGCGGTCTCCGGACCACTTCTTGTCTTGGCCCCGTATATTCGTGCCATCGATAGGTGCTCCTATATTCGGAGTGAAGCTATAAGAAAGAAAAAAGGATAAGAGGAGGAGATTAGAGGAGAGGTGCAATTTATTTTTAAAATAATTATATTATCAACAGTCTCTCGCAACCTCAAATGAATACCTATAAAATGGTAGAAAATTTCAATCTATTGCAACTAATTTAAATTGCTCCAAGCCTTGAAACTATAGTCATTCAGTGAACCGGAAAACTAGACTGGAAAGCAGCTGATAAATCTGGAGTATCTCTATCTATTGTTCCTTGGAATTCTATCTATATAAAAACCAATGGCATTGTGTAAATACCGACAGAGCGTTGTTGTAAAGTCAATATCAAGGATTTATTTTGAGCTTAATGCAGATATACCTACATGTATTTTTTATGTATTAAGATATACGTACATTTATTGAAAATTCCAATGATAAACATACTGGTGAGCTATTTATAGACAGTATAATAGTGTATATACCCATCAAATTTTCATATACCTGTACGTATACAGTTACGTGCCGTAGGTAGGTACCTATTGATCGTTACTTGAAAAAATACAATGAATTGAGATTTCATATTTTCAGAATCGAATTCTCTAGGTTTTCTTTTAGGGATAAGGTCTTGGCGTTCAAATTGGTGATCACAAATTAATAGTCAAAACTTTCAAAATCACACAATCACTTAATGGCTTATATCTTTTTTATAACAATCTAAAACATGACCAAAATACCTCATCCGCAAGACAAAGGTTCAGGTTATTTTATGTTTAAATTTCAACCCTTAATTTTACTACATTCTTCAGATTTGTTGCATACAAAATGACCTAAATTTTGTTGCAAGTCAGTGGTGCCGACTGTTTTGAGCTGTCTAAATTGTGAGGCTCCAATTCACTCTTTTTCATGATAGACTGAGAAAAAAGACAATAGAAACAACAATTGTGTTTCTTATAAGGAATAAACTAATAAATAATAAAAATTTGCATTGGTATCAATGAGGTTGCATCGGCAACGCATTCATCAGTTTATAAAAAGAATCTTCAAAAATAGAAATGAACCGAAACAAAAAAAATAAGAAAGTATATTGGATCTTGCTCGTGTATTTCTGAATCCACATCAAATTGAGGCGAAAACTATTAAATTGGAATGGAATGGAATGGAATTGAATGGAATGGAATGGAATGGAATGGAATTGAATAGAATAGAATAGAATAGAATAGAATAGAATAGAATAGAATTGAATGGAATGGAATGGAATGGAATGGAATGGAATGGAATGGAATGGAATGGAATGGAATGGAATGGAATGGAATGGAATGGAATGGAATTGAATGGAATGGAATGGAATGGAATGGAATGGAATGGAATGGAATGGAATGGAATGGAATGGAATGGAATGGAATGGAATGGAATGGAATGGAATGGAAATGAATAGAATAGAATGGAATGGAATGGAATGGAATGGAAGAAGCAGTGAACAGGTTGTGTTCATTACTTTTTGTACATACTTGTCTTCCTAATTAACCAAATAATTACCTTTGAAGAATATGTTATCTATGGAATATACACTCTGACCCGAAATAAAGGAGTACATTTTTTAATTGAAAATATTTTTTTGGTTTTTTGGGCGATTTATTTTCTTTTTGTAGGGCTAATAACATGTCCTCAACATGACTGTACATTTGGAAGAAAAAATAATGTACAGGGTCGGACGAAACAGTTTAGTAACTTTAAAACTTAAGAGTAAAATATTATGAATGTGGCCACCACTTCTTGAAGTCGTCTGCGCCATAAATTGATACCCCCATTTATTGCACCTTGTTCAAAATTGTTCCAAACAAACTGCATTCTTTCTTTGAGCTGCTCGATTGTTCGAATTGAATAATCAACCGGATTTAATTCTGGGCTGTTAGGTGGCCACATTCATACTATTTTACTCTAAGTTTTAAATTTACTAGCTCAAATGCACTTTTATATAATTTTTTTACAAGTCTGTCCCTGTACATTATTTTTGCTTCAAAATTCACAGTCGTGTTAAGGACATTTTAGGTTATTAGCACTGCAAAAAGAAAATAAATCACCCAAAAAACAAAAAAAATATTTTCAATTAAAAAATGTACTCCTTTATTTTGGCCCACAGTGTATAACAGCCATCACTGTGTAAAAATGTTATTGATTAATTTTAAAAGTACATTTTGTGAAGATGTTCACAATAAATAGAGTTACCTACCACCACATTATATTGATTAACATGAGATGGACGTTTTATTATAAAAATGAAAATGTGCAATCACTATGGATTAATAAATATCAATTTATGGGTATTTAATAATCTTATATATAAAAATTTTGTTAGAAACCGGTTTATTTGTAGCAACAAAAATGATCCCTAAGTACCTTGCTTCTTTTTTGTCACATAAATAATAATTTTTAAAATATTTTGAATTACTTTATTAATAAGAAGAAAAAAACAATTTATCCACAAATATATGTTTTCTTATTTGAGGAAATGATCAAATTTAAATTAGTAAAATTAATTTTAAGCTTTACTCACGAATAAAAAATGTGGCAACAAATGAACTCCCCTAAACTAAGGCATGCTAATGTGATAGGCGTCAAATTAATAATAAAAATTACCTTATCGACTGGCATCGAGGGGCAAGCACGGCACAGGTTCCAAAACGAGCCAATCATGAGTTCTAGCGTTTGCACACTGAGAATTTAATGAAATGGGGCCAGGAAGCCATACACCAGGATACGCGCAGGGCCCCAGTTTTTTAGGGGGAACGGCACGGGACCACTGTTCTCGTAATCAAGTAGAACAATCGTGTGACATGTCGAGCCCCACCTTGGCAAATTTGAGATAGTGTGTCTAGTTGTTGGCGAGAATTTAGTCGGAATAGAATCAATAGAAGGGCGCATGATTTGTTGGAATATGCGCAACGTTGCGCACCACGATCGTCTTTTTGTCGTCCCTTTCGATTATGCAACTTTGCCGCCAGTAATTTTGTATTTCCAATAAATGAGTGAAAACATTATTTATACTATGTGTGATTTCTCTAAATTAAATAATAGTGAAAGAAAAACTATAAGAACAATGCAAAACTATTATCATACTACGGGAATAAACGATTTATCCTCCTCCTCTTACATTGAGAATGATAATGACTGCGGTTGACAGAAGTAATTGATCTGCCCACGAATAGAGAAGGTTTTCAATTAAATGGAAATTCGGAAAGTGCATTATGCATTCAACTAAAAGAGATTGTGAGTGTACGTGCATCCTTTTAGTAGTTCTTGTTAGTTTGCATGACCCAAATTATTAGATCGGCAGGAAAAATTTGAAAATGAATTAATTATTATCCTACATATCGTACATTTACTTATTAGTCTTTTAATGAACCACCACAAACAGTAGAACAAATCAAAGTTGCATTTTAAAACGGATGACAAGTGTGAATTTTAAAGAAGGAAGATGATTAAAATGTGTGCTAATAGCTAGTGTGAATTGCAGTTAAATTGTTCCCACTGCTGCCGCATTTCCTCCTGAGGTCAAAGGTCAATGCTTTATTTCCACTTCCGACAGACGACAGCTTGAAAATATAACCGAATATATAGTTTTTTATACTTTATCTACGGCTAGGATTTGCAAGGAGCTCCTGCAAGGACATCATTGTTGGATAAAAAAACAAATACAGACATAAGAACATAATATGTCTTCATCGTTACATATTTTTTACAAAAATATTTGTGGTATACGGCCATGGCCAGTAAGCTGCTGTAATGCAGAAGAAATGAATGATTAGTATAATGATCGCATTACTCTTCAGCTCACCTTAACGTTAAGAAAGGCTTCCATAAAAAAGATGTCTACCCGACGAATGTACACTGTGGGCCGAAATAAAGGAGTACATTTTTTAATTGAAAATATTTTTTTTGTTTTTTTATAAGTCCGACCCTGTACATTATTTTTGCTTCCGAATTTACAGTCATGTTGAGGACATGTTAGGTTATTAGCCCTGCAAAAAGAAAATAAATTGCCCGAAAAACAAAAAATATATTTTCAATTGAAAAATGTACTCCTTTATTCCGGCCCACAGTGTATTCTTATTATTTTAATGTAAAACTGAGAGGAAATATAATTTGTCACAAAAATGTCAAAAAATCGTCTATAATAATAGAAATATGAACAAATAATATGGAAAATATCATCTATGATATTTTGTATACGAGGGTACCCGAAAAAGAAGAGTAAACATTTTCGGAAAAATCTAAAATCTTATAGAAAAAATTATTTCATTCAATTATGGGGATGAAACCAACACAATTCCTAGGTGAGTTCCCAGTTTCATTGATGTCGAGTTTACTGCCGAAGTGTCCTATGGCGTTTATAATTTTAAAATTTTCACACGTACGAAATCTCATCTGTATGTTGTGATAAGATTGGTATGTGCGCGATAAAGTTCTCACGAGCACATCTGTTTTTGCAAGTCAGAACTTGTCGAAATATTTTTTTTAAGAATTGGGATCAAACGATGATGCGTATTTTTTACATGTAGGTATTCGGTTTCACAGTTAGGTATAGGTATTCTATATCCATTCAAATAAAAACTATAGTAGATAATCAAAAGAATACATTAATTGCTTGCCGCGCCTTAAATTTAATATTATTTTGTTTGTTTGTTTGTCAACAATTTATTTAGGTACTTAATAGATTATGAAGATGCTGTTGCTCTATTTATATGCTTTTATTTCACTTCCAGTTATCCTCAACCGACCGAGATGCAGTTTTAGAGCATTAAAAAAAATGTTACCATTAATTTATTCCTTAAAAGCTCATATTATCTTATTTCTTTAAAACCATTTCCGGTTCTTTTTTCTGAGAAATCTTAATCTGTATCCGACCATTGGAAATGATTTGAGCCGTCATATTCCGGTAGCAAGACTTCCTCCATTAAGTTTTGGTAATTGTTAAACCAGCAAGTACCAATATTAGTTTTTTGATAATATATAGGTACTATCAGCTATCACCGGAAGTCGGACATTAGCACAAAGTCCGAGTACCTACCTACCTGCCAAAAATATGTCGCTATAGAAAAGTTAGGTAAATCTACCTGTCGTGCACGAAATAAATTTGTTGTTTTTATAATTATGGTGACTCAATAGTGATAACAATGAGTAAGACAGCATTCCCCTCGAAAAACAGTCATATTTCTACCTCTGAAAGCATAAATCTGGACCGGGCTTTACCTGGTCACAGCACGTGCTGTAATACTATAAATAGTTCAAAAAACACGTAGGTACAACTACCCAAAAGTCATTGAAACTTATATAAAACTTAAAATCCCAGTTCAAATGATTTATGACCGCAATTCCAGAAGTAGAAATACAACAATTAAACATTTATATCATTATTTTGTGTCTAAGAGATTACTTTCAATTATGGAGGTGAAACCATTCACGAGTTATAGGCAAATACTACACGCTCTAAGACAAAGAATCGTAGAGCACATAATAATAGGAATTTTGAGCTAAAATGATATGACATAATGTGATAAAACTAAAAAAATCCTTTGTACAGGTGAGTGTGAAATTCCAAAGCCGTCTCTGTGAGTTGTGAATTCTTGTAGCCATCAGGCAGCTAGAACTTTTCATTCATAAGCTGCTGGCAGCAGAGCACAGTGAGTGAGTGAGACCACCGGTTCATTCAATTACTACTCGCAAACCAAAAAGCACGATACGTAAAATTCTAAAAGATTAAGTGCCTATTACTGTCACCTGTCGGTAATCTTTTATACCGGTATCTGTACCCTATACTTTGAATTCTTCAAGTACAAATCAGAGCTTTTACTGCCCTCTTCAAAGCTGCACCTAAAATTATTATCGGTATCGGTGTTGGAAACATTTTCTTCGTTTTGTTTGAATTTCTTGGTGATGTTATAGTGAATATCTGTGCGTGTTGTCAATAAACTTTATTTTTGCGGTATTTTAGTATACGATATGACGCCTCTACGTATAATTATTTTTGTTTTCTACACGATTTTTCAATGTAAGTATTTATTCATTTATCAAACCCCTAAAAACGATAAAATGAATTAATATCTATCTATCGTCAGGAGGAAATTATGGAATTTTTTTTTTCAATATGTTGTGGAATATATGTTATTAATTTATTCAATTTAATTATGTACAGATTTCACGAAGTACGGATTAAAACAATTAATTTTTCTTTGAAATTTTGTTATTCTTTTTCGTCCAAATTAATATTTATATATATTAATATGTATACTTTAAATACCTACAATATAATTAATTGAAAACTCAATAAAAGATCCATATTGGTTGAGATTTTTTGTATTATTCGTACTAAAAATATATTTAGTGAGATCGTTTTGTATCCACGATGGGTTGAGGTGACATACCAAACTAAGTCTACCTGTGAACGTATAAAAGTACCTATCAGTGGTAAAAATGCAAGAAGAGGATACGTGAAAGTTTTTGGTAAATAAGATACAGGTATAATAGACGTTTTACATCAACAAGCATGTAGTTTAGTTTTGATTTACATTCTAAATATTACAAAAGCGATCCACGATACCTACTGAGATAAACCAACCTGTTAAATTTTTACAAACCGTGAAGTTTTGTATTGAAGAACTGTCAGTTAGGATAAGTTTGATTAAAATATGTGAATAATGAATATTTGTAATCCTGGTACATATTATATTCATATTCCTCTCTATTATCATAAAATAGTAAAATAAGTTAATATCATAACAAGTCGATCATACATTTTTTACCTAAATCGTATTTTAAGATAAGTTTCTATTATTAATTAGGTGATTTATAAATATTTCCAACTAAGTGAATATAAATTAAGGAAAAGAAAGATTGTGATGTTAGTTCCATTTTTCCCAAAGTAATCTTGTCAGAAAAGCTATTGTAAAATAAAAACAATTAATGCATCTTCTAGATTAAAATATCGCTAGGAACAATTGTAATTTTTTTTATTGAAGACAGTTTTTATTTTATAATTTGCATCATTTATACTAGGTATTCAGTTTAAAAACAACTCATATGTTTAAAAAAACTGGTTTTAATTTACGTTAATTAGGTAAATTTTAGTGATCAAAACTTTCTCACTCAATTCGCAATTAATTTTTTTAATTGGTAGTTCTTTCGGTTTGTAAATGGATTAAGGAAGTACTAGTGTAATTAAAATTTAAAGATATTTTTTCAAACTTTTCTGACCAATACACCTATATATTCCCCGAGCACCTTTATACAGTGTGTACCAATCTTACGACAAACTTCGGTATATGGGTTATTTTAAGAGATATCAAAAAATTTTATTAACAAAAATGGTAGATGGGCTGAAGGTGAATGTCCATATTTTAAAATTATATCGAACTATGCAGAGTGCTGCATAACTCTGTTACAAACCAAACATATTATTTTTCAAATGGGAACCCCTGTATTTTATACCGAATTCGGATTGGTTACATTTTTTGAAGCTTTTGATATGAGGTTTTGCCACGTTATACAGAGTCCTTCAAAAGATATGGACACGTTTATGTGAAAATCGTAGGTAAATCAACGCTCTGTATAGTAGCTTCTTGTACGTTGAAGAAAAAAAATGTATTTTGCCAAACAGAGTTTTGTATAGTTCGATATAATTTCAAAATATGGACCTCCAGCACATCTACTATTTTTCTTAATAACATTTTTTGATATCTCTTAAAATAACCCAGATACCGAAGTTTGTCGTAAGGTTGGTACACCCTGTATATAGTCCTGTCTGCGTGTTCGATATATAGCCGGATGCAACATGGCGGATAAGAACGGAAATTTTCTTAAAACAGGATCCGGGGCAACTTTAACAGGTGTCTCTTAGGGCTCTCGGCATTTTGCACTGCTTCCCTTATTCTTCTTTTTATCTTCTTTGAGTATATGTACGGTGAAATGGATTATTACTGTCTCAACCAGTCTTGGCTGCCCAGTGGGTTACCCAAAAAAGCACACTGGTTTTTTTGGATAAAATCCACTTGAAAAAAACCCGTGGGTTTTTTTAAAAAGTGGGTTTTTTTAATGGAATTTATTAAAGAGATAAAACAAAACGTAATTTTAAAGTTCATGGGAGGGGGTTGCCCTGTCGATTTCTGTATTTCACCTATTTGCATGTGGCGGTCGTATTTTATAATACAGTTGATAAGCCATCCCGAAAATAAGTCGTAATTGTTAAGTAAAAGGTCATTTATAATAAAACCCACTTATAAAACCCAAAAAAACCAAGTGGTCTAAAAATTATGAGTCTTCGCGAATTAGTATAAGTTTCAGTGTGGACATAGGTATCTAAGGTTTTTCGATGTAGAAAATTCCTCTTTTTATAGAAAATTCAATTCTGTATCGAATGGCATGGACAAGAACCTTGCAAACCTTAAGGTTCCCGAGATATTAGCCAATATGTGAAGAAATGTCAAAAAGTCAGACTCCAAGTTTTCATAAAACTGGCCATAAAATGAGACAGGTTTTGAAAAACTTGAATTTTATTTCATTTTATGGGGTTTCAGACAAGCAAAACTTTTTATCAAGAATAACATTTTTCACTAAATTAATATTAAAATATTTTTCACCTATATTCTATATATCCATCCGTGGACACGCTGTAGGTATACTTTAAAAATATGGATGGAGTAATTACCCACTTTGGTACCTACGAATCGTCGACCGCCACTGACGGTACGACAGACTAAAAAAAAGGTATCAGGAGTACCTACCGAAGCAGAGTAATAATATTTAGGAAGATGCCGCGTACAATTATCGGTTAATTTACTATGATTTCGAACAGGTAGATATAATTCTGGTAAATTGGGCTTTGCCTGAAAGCTTTTTTGCGTACTTAAGCTTCTTGCAACATCCTTAAATTGTACAGGATGGTTTTGAAATATTTTGAAATTCACCTTTGCTTCTTAATATTTTCCGATTTGAAAATAAGAAATTTCATAAATTTTTGTGCATGTAGATAGTTCAGGCAGGTATTATGTATAAATAAATAAATTCCTCTACATATTTCTGAAACTTGAGGCGGTATTTGAAGTGTGCCGAAACTCAAGTTTAAATCCCCATTATGAAAAATCACCCACCTGTGGTACCTATAGGAATTCATGTTTGGAATGCTATTGAGAAACAGGAAGCTAAAAAATCTTTGTGACTACTCCAATCGAAAATACAAAAATAACTAATCCTTTTCACCTTGTATTTAACCTGTGGTCGCCGGAGGCTGCCAGCCAGGGGTATCAACTGAACGCTACCTAATCTTCAGTACCTATTTATTTTAATGGGTATCTTAAGTCAGTCAGGTGCACGGTATAGGTACACACACACACACACACACACACACAGTTTCCATATTATAACGACTCTGAGGAATTTATACCGAGAATATCTGCAGTTTGAAATAAAATAGTTTCGAATATGTATTGATGAAACACAGACGAACACAAATTATATTTTAATATCCGACGACATCTTGTTTAGTCACCAGTTAACAGAAATTATTTTAAAATACTTTGTATATACATTAAAGATTATTTAAATATCAAATTATTTATTATAATACATATATGTGACAAAAATTAAAAGTATCCCAATTTAAATAATATGTATAAATAATATATATAATATAATATAAATAATAAGTATTTCGTACACTACTTCGCGCACGGTGTCATGGTAACGAAGGAAAATGAAAAAAAGGGTCACTTTGCATAATGTTGTCAATGCGCGAACCTTGTCATTTTTTGACGTTCGTAGAAAAATATAATTAAAAATAATGGACAAAATATATATATAGTCTGATAATCTCTTGCAGAAGAAAACAAAAACAGGTAAGTTTTCATGTTTTGATGATAAGCTAGGATAGAGGACGAAATAATAAAACAATTGGTATTAACATTTTTTTAATTTCAACAAAATTTCAACAATAAAACTATATAAAAGTAAAGCAATAAATAAACAGGACAATCTATTAAGTACAGTACAAAAAATAATCATTCCAGTCATTTTATTAACTACAACAAACCAAACGAAAATCAAAACAAAAAATAATTTTCAATGTTTTTTCCAAGCTACAAATCATATTTATTGTAACGTACGAAATTATATTTATAAAAATGTAAAATTTCATTATTTAGAAAAAAAAAAGGAGAAAAAGACAAAAAGGAAACTGTATTGTTAATTTAAAAGGACACAACTTTAGGCAAGGCATCCAAAAAAAAATTAACATGTCTGACTAGATGAAACTTCATTAGACAGGTGCAATCCACTTTATCCAAGGTTTGTTAGTTGTATGTTTACGCAAGTTCACGTAAGCTGATAATTAGCAAACTATATTTCCAATAATGATTAAATAAAACTCGAAGTCGAACACTATTTATATATTACACAGAACTACAACTTAATGATTAAACATGTAAACGTTTCGTTTGGTTTGGTTGCGGAAATAATTATAGCATACTCAAAATTTCCGAAATGGTTCTGCGCAGTGTGCTGTGTCTATACTGGTTCTCCTCTACTACTGCTTGAACGTCTGTTACAAGATGTGGATTCATATAATCGTCCTGAACAACAACAACAAAAATTCAACATGAACAAGTTGACCATAAACAATACATTAAAGATGTACATGAGATAACAATATATAGAGTGCAAAATAGACAACCAGATTGGCCAGTCAATGAGGTTTAATTTCATTGCTGGACAAAATAATATTGCAGAAAACCTCTTAAGCAAAATATTCGTCAATGATAGTAGATTTATATTTTGTGACATTAAAACGAGATTATGGTATTTTATCTAATCTAATCTCATATCAACGTGCGACAAGTGTGTAATAAAATAAAATAAAATAAAAACTTACAATTTCTGGTATTGGAGACCAAAGTTTGACTCCTCCTCTGACACCACTGGAAGCTATAAAGCAGGAACTAGGATGTGGTTGAATACAGTTCACTGTTCCACAACTAGAAAATGCTGCTACTATTTTCGATTTTTTTCTTTCCCAGACGAAAATGTTTCCTGGATCAGAACCAGCGCACACATAGTTTCCATCATCACCTAAGAAACTGGATGCCTTTATACCATGGAAATTGCCACAATGGCCTATAAATCTTAATTCAAAATCCAAGGATTCCAGTCTTTTCTTCTGTTCAGATTCATCAATAATAAAATCTATATCTTCATCTTCTGACTCATCAGTATCTTTTTCCTTAGGTTGATTGGACGTTGGCAGGTTTTCCAATTTTGTTTGTAATAAATTTATCTAACAAACAAATAGTTTATTACACAGAGACGAAAAAGTGATATTTTTAAATGAATACCTGAGGGTTATTATTGTT